>JALPQI010010072.1:0-28256 GCA_025490895.1 Thaumatotibia leucotreta | reverse complement strand
GAATAGTTGCGTAATTTAAACTGAAATGTTCAAGGTTCTGCATGCTCTGCGAGTGATTTTACAAATTTGGAATTGCGATTTGACGTATTACAATGCAATAAGGTGGAAAAGGGGATACTTATCTTTGTAGCCAACCGTAGGTACCTATCTAGATACACTAGAAATAGCGTGAAGATGTATGTCTATTTTTAAGTCTCTATTTTATTTTGGGTTGTTATTCGTTGTGTAATTAAACAGTTTGAACGATAAATTGTAAATCAATTGTCATCCTTAAGGCCAATTAAAGTCTGAAGAAGGGAGTGCCTACCTAGGTGCAGTCAATGGCATAAACATATTTATATTATGTAGATATACCATTTTAGAGGTCTAATGTTCAATACATAAGTCAAAAAAACTGTATTCACATTTAGGCCCTTGCCTGTACATACAGGTATTTTTGTATGTATATTGTATATTTTAAGATCGTTTTATCATTTAATGTTTTACATGTTTATTTATGCGTTTACGCTAGGCTACGCGGAAATTATGCGCAACTCACGATTTGCTCTTACCATTTACTCCTGAGTCCACATCACAAGATCAAAGAGTTATTTGCTTCTCCCGTACAACACATAATGCGCGCGTATTTATGGTTCGTTAATACATATACCTAGATAATTATGTGTATATCAAAGTTGGCGTAACATATTACATGATAAACTTAGGTACCTCCGCAAGCCTTTATAAATTTGTAGAAAATGCACTTACTTTCTCTAATTGAATTTAAAATATCGTCAGAAATGAAAACTCACGAACTCAACGGTTCGTGCCGCCCAGCGGCCCTACAGCAAACTTCGATAACCGAAAATTTCGGGGATTTTTCTCTGTCACTCTAATTAATCAATTTTGTTGCTACTCAGCAACAACATTGATTATGCTAGACTTGGTATTTAATGGTCCTGAATTACGTTGTAATACTTGCACAGACGACAATGACGAAAAAACGGCGTAACGCTGAATATTCACCCTAATACAAAACCGCTCAGCGTGTTTCAACATTATGTCAAAATGGCAATAGTTCCACTTTGCGCATTTCTGAAATCTACCTGCCGGGTAAAGGGTTAATGAATTCTGATCCACGTACTGAACATGTTCTCTCTCTTTTCAGCTAGCCTGAGCATGGTGTCGTGGGACACGATGGGTCTCCTGGGCGTGGGTCGGCACTTCGCCGGCGTGGGGCGTCTGCGGCGCGCCCTGCTCCTATTGGCTGCTGCCGCTTGCACCGCTGCGGCTCTGCTGTATTGGAGGCAGCAAAGTGACGACAATGCTCGCAGGCCGCTGCATGCTATGTACACGTAAGTAACAGCCGCGCACCAAACTCCAGCCTCTCTCTCTAAATCCGTCTTCCCTTTCAGATCTCAAATCGGAATTTGCCTTGCCTTACCGCATCATCATCACCAAAATCATTTCTCTCGCCATACCCGTGGCATATTTCTCTCGCTATACACATCCTCCTATATTCATCTTCATCATCACGTAAGTATTTGTCGTGAGTTATGATGGCTGTACCGTGTGGGTCGGCATTTCGCCGGCGTGCAGCGGCTTCTATTGGCTGCCGCCGTCTGTACAGCAGCTGCTCTGCTGTATTAATTGGAGGCAGCAGAGTGACGACAATGCGCGCAGGCCGCTGCATGCTATGTACACGTAAGTAACAGCGGCGCACCAAACACCAGCCTCTCTCTCTCTTTTTCTTTCTCCATCTGTCTTCCCTTTCAGATCTCAGATCGGAATTTGCCTTGCCTTACCCCAACATCATCACCAAAATCATTTCTCTCGCCATGCCCATGGCATATTTCTCTAGCTATACACATCCTCCTATATTCATCTTCATCATCACGTAAGTATTTGTCGTGAGTTATGATGGCTGTATCGTGTGGGTCGGCAGTTCGCCGGCGTGCGGCGGCTTCTATTGGGTGCCGCCGTCTGTACAGCAGCTGCTCTGCTGTATTGGAGGCAGCAGAGTGACGACAATGCTCGCAGGCTGCTGCATGCTATGTACACGTAAGTAACAGCCGCGCGCCAAACTCCAGCCTCTCTCTCTCCATCTGTCTTCCCTTTCAGATCTCAGATCGGACTTTGCCTTGCCTTTCCGCATTGTCATCACCAAAATCTCTCTCCCCATGCCCATGGCAAATTTTCCTTCAACAGCCTCTCCACCGTTAGTAAAAGAAAGTTAGAGGTGGTATAGGCCATTTTATATAGGTAAAAAGTTCTTGGCCCACGTTTTCAGGAGAATGCGCTGGGTTGATAAGAGACTTTTACCTTCCAAGTCCAACACACTACCTGAGTCCAGACCGTTCCTTATAGATAAATAATGATGACATTCAGTTATCAATATATTCATTACATTCGTTTAAATTTTTCAGAGGCGGCGAACCACAATGGAGTTGGGTCTGCAGAAACGACCGATGCGAGCGCATGTTGGCGTCAGAGACAACTACGCTACAGTCACTTGTGACATGCAACATGCTCTGCGCGTCCACGCAACTCTGGCCGCAGCCCACCGGGCCAGTCAGTCTAGCTACTGGTGCGGTCCCTGTCCGAGCGGATACCTTCTCACTTCATATAATTGCATCTCCTTCTCCTGATGTCACCGACCATTTAAACGACGCCTTCGCATTGACGAAGGAGGATATGAGAAACCTTGAGCGAAGCGTCAGCAGCTCCCGGCGAGAAGATGCTGCTAAAGCCGTACGCGTTAGGGTCTTCGTCAACGGCTCCGGTGACCCTCGTCTGCGGCTAGATACCGACGAAAGCTACAAGCTTTCTTTAGGCTTTGATAAGCAAGAACTTGTCGCTAATATCTCCGCTCAGTCTTTCTGCGGTGCGCGACACGGATTCGAAACCCTTTCACAACTGGTTTGGGCCGATCCTTACGCCGGCTCGCTACTTATACTAACAGCAGCGGTGATTGACGATGCACCGCGTTTTAAATTTAGGGGCTTTTTGTTAGATACAGCTCGGAACTTTTTCCCCGTAAGCGAGCTGCTTCGTACAATAGACGCTATGGGCGCAAATAAACTGAACACTTTCCACTGGCACGCAAGTGATTCTCAAGCGTTCCCGCTCCAATTGGAAAGTGCACCGCAGTTAGCAGCGCATGGAGCGTACGGTGCCGGAGCTATTTACACCTCTGATGAGATACGTGCGGTAGTACGACGAGCGCGTTTACGCGGAGTTAGAGTTTTGTTAGAAGTGGACACACCAGCTCATGTGGGGCGAGCATGGAGTTGGGGCGCTAGCGCCGGCCTCGGCCAGCTCGCCTACTGTATTGAAGCCGAACCGTGGAGCGTGTACTGCGGCGAACCGCCTTGCGGACAACTAAACCCCAAGAATCCACATGTTTATGATCTACTTGAGAAGATCTATGCGGAAATTATTACGCTGACTGGGGTGGATGATATATTCCACCTTGGTGGCGACGAGGTTTCAGAACGCTGCTGGTCGCAGCACTTCAACGATTCAGACCCCATGGAGTTATGGCTAGAATTCACCAGACGCGCTTACCGAGCGCTGGAGAAGGCCAATGGCGGTAAAGCTCCAGAGTTAACTTTGCTTTGGTCTTCTCGGCTAACACGGTCGCCTTATTTAGAACGGTTAGATTCGAAGCGTATCGGCGTGCAAGTGTGGGGAGCGTCGCGTTGGCCGGAATCTCGAGCGGTTCTAGATGCAGGCTTCCGCTCAGTTATATCTCACGTGGATGCATGGTACTTGGACTGCGGATTCGGGTCATGGCGGGACAGTTCAGACGGGCATTGCGGGCCGTATCGCTCATGGCAGCAGGTGTATGAGCACCGGCCCTGGACGGAAGAGGGAGGAGGGGGAGGTGTGTCCAGCGCGGGTGAGCAGGTGCTGCCTTGGCGTATAGAGGGCGGGGCGGCGTGTCAATGGACAGAGCAGCTGGGACCAGGTGGTTTAGACCCGCGAGTGTGGCCGAGGACTGCGGCGTTAGCTGAGCGTCTGTGGTCAGACCGCGGCGCTGGGGCAGAAGCGGATGTATATCTTCGTCTCGACACGCAGCGCTCGCGCATGGTCGCGCGCGGTGTGAACGCCGCACCATTGTGGCCGCGCTGGTGCACTCAGAACCCTCACGCGTGCCTCTAGCTACTGCCTACTTGCTATTACGATGACATAGTCAATGCCTCGACTAATCCGTTGTTATATCCCAACGATGCTACTGACAGTTTGATTACAATTTCAATGCCCTCGTCTTTCGAAATCATGTAGTCAGATTTTAACTGTCTTGGAAGTATAGAGAGATGTTTTTGTTATGATGATATCTGCAGGTTAAGAGTTCACCGAGGCCGCTTTTTGTACATAATATATTTAAGATAAGTAGATAACCTTAGCAATATAGTTACATAATCAAATAGGTAGGTAAATAATCGTTGAAATAAATAGATCTTTGTATTGGTGTTAAATATAAAGGTTTATACGTTAATGTCGCTTAACAAATAGTACATATTTTACACTTAACAAGAATGTCTCTGTGCATCGGTATATAAAACTGATTGGAACATAGACAACTCAGTGGCAAACTTAGGTACCTATGTTTTATAAAAACATTTCCTGACATTTCCATTTAAGGATGTAGCCCAGACTTGCTTTTAGATTTTTTGGATTATTTCTACTTAGAATCACGAGTTCTTTGAGCCTATTAACCTAATACACGAAAAAGTGTTTGCAAATATTTTGATGTGTACCTACGTTATTGTTACCTACACTATAGGATTTTTTATTAAAAATGTACACTTAAAACCAAATGGACAAAAAAAATTAGTTCCATTTTCTTGGTAAAAAAAAAACTCGTAATTCTGAGCGTAATAACATAGAATTTACAGTAAGTACAAGTACCTACAGCCGTAAATAGAAATGCCTGGCTATTAAATGTGTCTATGTTATTTGCACGTAAATATGTCGTTGGTAAATAGATAATACCTCGGCGTTAGATAGGTTTTTACCTGACAATTCAGGACTAATTAAAACACCGAAAAGTTACACTAGAAGTAGCTGTTTGGGCTTCCTCTATTCCTCATAGAAGTTACCTATATTATTTCCTAGGGGTGCCTATTTTGAACTTTGCCTACAACATACTGAACATACATAAACAATCTTGATAAGGCTAATCAAAACAATGTATTTGTATGAGTCGATTTATTATATACTTGTATAGGTATTCAAATATACCGTGTAACATATTGCCACTTAGTAATATTCGCAAATTCGTACTCATTAGATGATATACCGAGGATCGTTGTCAATTTATGGGTCGCAAGAGTAAACTCGACATGTGTTCACTTTTTGGGGACCGTAGGTACTTGTTACTGATTTGTAAGACAGACTAGAGTACTATTTTGATCGTTAACGCAATACCTAACACTGCCGCCGTTGGCTCACGTAAGAATTCGCATGCGAACAATGTGAATTCAGTACTAGGTAATTCATATCTTTTCGAAGTTCGTTACGTCAGACATAAATTTAATTGTTGTCATTAACCGTTATTTCGAGATCTCTGAAGGGTCACTACGAAAGGTACCGGATGGTACCGGCCAAGCACTGTAGTTTCAATTTGACTGGTACCGGCAATTCTGAAATAGATTTACGTTTGACCAATACCCGTGGCCATTTAGACCAGTGTTGTCAATATTAACTGCAACTTTATAAAATGGGATCCCAAGTGGTTTTGCGTCAAGTAAGCCAATGTGACCGTAAAGTAGACATTTTTACTTGTTGACAGCTTAAGATCGAGTTTGTTAGCACTCCTTGTTAATTGTCATCCTCATTTTGTTACAGACTGTGCTAATAATATTGTAAATTTGTTTGTTTTCATAATAATTGCATAAATTATTACTAGTAAGATACCTCTTTATGTTAATAATTTATACCATGTACAAAACTAGCTTAGATACCTATACTGAAATATTTTTGAGTGTTACCTAATAAGAGTAATAAGCGAAGTAAATCAATTTTAAAACTAGCAGAGGGTTGAAAATAATTATTTAGGTTTTCTGGGAAATAAGAATTTAGGGAATAAAGTTTTTTTAATGAAATCTCAATATTGAAAATTCGTTTAATATTACTGCGACTAATAGTGTTATATTTCAGGCTTTAGAAGTTAAACTTTATAAGAAGAATGTGGCTAGATAGGATCTATTATGAAATGTATTGTTGCCAAGTTCATGCGATTATTTTGTTAGCATTTTTCCCATCGAGAATTTGTAACAAGAGGAAAAGACACGTCTTGATATCTTATTACTTGTATTCGGTCAAGAACCTCCTTATGAAGTCTTGGTGGAGAAAATTTTAAACCTTTTCGACGCCAACGACTGATATATCAGCACTGCAGATCCAACGACAAAGACTGATTAATAAGTCACAGTCCACAGATCAATATTAAATTGAAATTCAGTATATAACGTCACGGCAGGACGCGGAAAATCGCCACTCGGACGCCAGGGCATCCGAGTGGCAATTTTTATATTGTGATATCTTTTGACATGGCGTCGAAAAGGTTTACAAATGCCTGAAATGCCAAATATGGAAATATGGCAGCAAAAATCACACTTCTAGCTTTACTATTGGCACCTATTCATTATGTATAGATAAAATACTTATTTAGTTTTTTTTTTTATTTTGCTATTGGTTTGTAACTTATTATTTACCTACTGATTTATTAATTTTCAATCAAGTACCTAAAATGTTAATGCAAATATTGTTCTTTATATCATATCATAATAATTTACTGATATAATTAATATTTTGAGCTTTGTTTTTTATTTTGTATATACAAAAATGTTTACTAATCACGCATATTGTTAAGTTTTGACAAAATGTATCTATTGAAATAGAAGTTGTTGTTTTAAAAGATCAAATGCAACAATTTTATACCAATCACTAGTTTCTAGTTTGTGGTAATGGTAACAAATCCAAAAAAAAGTAAACAAATATGGCTGACTTTCCATAGCTTTTGAAGTCTTTTTAAAACACGTTCGCAGATATATTTTTACGTTAATACTAATAAATATAAATAATTTTAACTAAAAATGTATGTGAACTCAAGCCAACAGCCAAGATGAAACCAAGATATGGAATAATGCAAGTTCTTGGGTATGTTTAATTTTTTTTTGTTTTCTACTGCGAATGGTATACGACACTACATCATTATAATACCGATAGGGGCGAAGGGATTGCACCGCGAGATTTTGTTATAGGGTAAATTGCTAGTAACTGGCCACTCTCCAGTAACTAGACACTTTATAAAAATGAACTCTATGTGCTTACATTAAGAAATAATTTTAAAACGATGTGTCATGTCAATGTCAATCACTCTCCCTCTTCCAAAATGAATCCTAATTAGAAGTACATACAGTTCATTTTTATATAAGGTGGCCAGTTACTAGCAATTTACCTTACTGCGTCGGTGTACACCGCTCAACAAACGGGTACATTTTTAAACTTCATATATTACATAATAAATATCGTGTATTTGCCTACGGTGAACCATGAAGTGTTACCTCTCTCCCGCACTTGTAGATTCGAACGTAGCTGTGACAGAGAGGCAACACGTCAATTGTGGTTCGCGGTAGGCCCTTTTAGAGCGTGACATGTCACAGCATTGCTTTTAGTCTGTGACACGTTCAAATAGATATGATATGATATAAAAAAATAACTATGTATATACTCACTAGGAAATCACGCCTAACATACAAATGGCCACTGTATACTGTATAAAAATGAAATGATGAATTAGAATGAAATACGCTATCACAATAAGCTATAAGATTAAGTAGGTAAATAAATGTAGACGAACATCCTATTAATCTGAGGGCCCACCGAAACCACTATCGATGTTGCCGTCCTATCACACTTATGCATGAGTATGCCTGTGCAACAGAGAGGCAACACTTCGATCGTGTTTGAGCTTTCAGTTGTGGGATGGGGCTTTGAAATGAAAAGTTACTTTGACGTTACGCTAGTCGAAGTCCGTTGCACAAAATTTCGTTTGCACTAAAACTGCGGCCCTACCGCCATTTTTCTCTGTCACTCTAATGACGACGTCGTAGGAGTGACAGAGGCAAACCCCCGAAATTTACGAACTTCGGTGTTCGCGGTAGTTGGCCTGAGTGCAAAACTGTTGTTATTGTTCACTTCAACCAGAGACAGTATAGGTATAAATGGTAATAAATGTTCTTCTTGCATAAATGATAATTTAATAGACACCCCTCACTTATAGGAGGCAATGCAACAAATGTTCAACACTATCTTCTCAGCTCTACCAATGAGAACTCAATTTTAGTTGTAATGATAACCCTTTTACCATTCACGACATGAGAGATCTTTATATGCTTATTACTTGTCTCTGGTTAAACGCTCTATAAAATAAGCTTCTACTATAGTTGATATATTTTGGAATATGATTTATATTATAGTGTTATTAAAACCATGCACCTATAGACACCACAGCTGCTTTGTTGAAATTGGTATTAGTACAGAATTTTTGTTATTTAGTGTACATTGCTAGTAACTGGCCACCTTACATAAAAAATTACTCTACGTGTTTAGCTATATAGTTAGAATTCATTTTAAAACGATGTGTTATGTCAATGTCAATCACTCTCCCTCTTCCAAAACGAATTATAATTATAAGTAGGTACAGTCGAGGAAAATGAATGTTTAGCAGGTTGCCATAATTCTGAAATTAGTCGTGCTACATTTTCCGACTGCAAGCAACTAATAACGAACCAAGACATGTCTATAATCTAGAATCGTCAAATAGAAGAAAACAGCATATTTCTATCTTTGTCTGTCTTTGGCATTAACGTCAGTGACAAGTATTGAAGTTGACAGCAATAGGATACTTAATTCCGTGTATGTTGCTATGTTGTTTTTTGACATTTGTTACTCGAACGCACTAACACGACTAAGGACTGATTTTTCAATACCCAGGCCTACCACTGCGAAAATCGAAATTCGTAAATTTCGAGGATTTTTCTCTGCACTCAAACGAAGGCGTCATTAGAGTGAGAGAGACAAATCCTCGAAATTTACGAATTTCGTTTTTCGCGGTAGGGCCGCAGGTAGCTCTATCCTTTTTTGACTGATAACCTTAGATAAGAATGGTAATCATTTTAACTATTAATGGATACTTTTAACTGAGGATTGAAAAATCAGCCCTTAAAGAAGAATGTTTGGCATGTTTCTCACTTTCACAATAGTCAGATAAAAAATGTGACATACAACGTGCACTTTTTCTTTCACATGCATGAACATAAAGAAAGTGTTATATTTATCTGACAGACAACCTTACCTAACGATTATGAAACAATCTCTTCATCTAATAAGTTACACGAGGAAATGAAATAAAAAACTATTTGCCTGTTTATATCTATTAGTAAATAAATCATGTTTTAAAAAACGAGTGTAGACCCCGTGGTTGTTTATGACAATTACGACTGCTAAAAATGGTCTTGCATGGAAGTTACTAGCTCAGTCCAGAGGTCCCACCCCAGGGAGATATCTTCCCATGCTTGATTGCAATGTTGGATGAGGGCTTCGGTTCTCCATTAATTCCGATCCCATACATTTTCTATAGGGTTAAGATTAGGTGATTTAGCCAGCCATATTATTTCAGTCATTTTCGGGTGACAATCGAACCAGGTATTAGTTATTCTAGCCGTGTGTCTTGCTCGAATGAACAATTAGACATGAGTATTCACACATCCTGTTGTGAATACACATTCGCACACTGGGAAGCATACTCTCTTCCAACATCGTAACATAATCCACTGCATTTGCTCTTCGAGTTCACCTACGCCATCAGCACTCATCCAGTCCCACAAGTTGACACCGTTTTTTTCTTGATTCTTGATAACGTGTATGCCGCCATAAATTTAATCTGCCACGAATACAAGATTTAAACGTTTTCTCATCTGTGAAAATTGTTGACGACCAATCAAAATCCAGATACTTATTCGTGAGCAAAGTCCGCACGTGCAGTTTTTTAATCAGATTAGGTTGTAATTTTCGCAATATTATATCGAAATGATCCAAACAATATTTTATAATTATTGAGTTTGACGTATCTTTGTCATTTGGCAGTCATTGTCACAATCTGATTACCAAACAAATATAGTTTGAAAATCGAACTACCGTTTCACCCAGCAAGAGATAAAACTAGAAAACTTCATGAGTATGTGACGTAATTTGTCATTATAATACGAACAGATTATGTGGACGATTAAACTGCTAAACATTCATTTTCCCTGACTGTACATAGAGTTCATTTTTACATAAGGTGGCTAGTTACCAGCATTTACCCTATAAAAGTTGTGTAAAACGCTCATTTCGAGGCCTGAGGGATTAGCCAAGCCATTCGGCAAGCGCATTCGCTAAGCGAAAAGTAATAAATAAGTAAGAATGACACAAGTGACAATCTCCATACCAAATGGCATCTTTGCTAGGCTTTCTGTACTCGAACCCCTAAAAATCCAGTCTCGACTATATTATATATATATATATATATTTTTTTTTATATGAAATAAAATTATCTTTACGGCCTTTGTTATGCCTCAAAAGTCTTAACGGTCGTCTCCTTAAGACGTAATTACCGTTTTACACAACTTATATTTACACGCGTTATGCACATGCAGTCATGCACTCATACTTAATATGTGCCAACCAGCAGGCTCAGCACATGATTGGTGCGACAGTATGTCGCCGCGAGATAGATCTCCCGTCCTTCACTAGCTATATTTACAAAAGAGGTACGGATAGACTATCTCGCGGCGAGATACTGTCGCGCCAATCATGTGCTAAGCATACAGCAATAAGCTCAATGCCGAAACAACTACTGTACGCACACATTCAAATCTACATAGGTAGTTGAGCGCGCGGTTATTTTGTGCGTTAGTCGCAGTGTTAGACGCACGCATTTTTTTGGTATGTTCGACCTTAACGCAAACTTGGCAAGCCTATTGCGTTATTATCAAACCGGAATCAGAAAGGGATTCGAGAGTACTGTTGACACGACAAATGACACAACATTTACCAAGAAAAGAGTTGTTCATAGATGTAGTGAGTGATTAATTAATCTCTTGTCTGTAAGTCTTTGCACTTGAATTATAAATATATGCATATAACTATGAATATATCCTAGATTGACTTATACATTGTTGTGTCAACAGTACTTTCGAATTCCATTCTAATCGCGGTTTGATAATACCTAACGCTGCGATTGCCGCAGAAAACAATCGCGGGTTTATAGCTTGTCGTCTAGCTATGGGGTGTTCAGGGTGCGTTACCTGCCAATCGCTAACGGCCCGGCCACGACATTGGTCTAAGGCGACCAGCAGCGAGCGAATCCATGAGTTGGAGCGGAATGCCGATATGGGTACGAGAGGGAGCACCATACGTTTTCCGCTAAGCCGGTCGCCTTAAACCGATGTCGTGGCCGCGGCGTAACGCTCAGTAGCCTATCATAGTTTTCTCTCTGTCAGTCTTATATGCGTTAGGTGCGATAAAGACAGTTGCGTTTCGATCACGACTGAGCGTTAGCACGCAGATATTTATGTAGTTGGTCCACGTTTTTATAATCCCTATTGCTCGATATATTTTTCACCTGTTTACGTAGCATTAAGAAATCATTTCATATGAGCATGTTTATTTTTTGCATTTTTTCGCAAATTGTGTTGAGATTATTTTATTTATTTTATAGTAGTTTCATAATTACATCTATTTACCTAATGTATGGGTATGATCAATGAACAGGCACAATTTTGTACATTTGTATGTAATGTTTGGTGCTAAAGTGATTTTTGTGGTGTACTTCAATGAAATAAAATTTTAAAACAGAAATATGCTTTTGCTAATCCCCACTTACTAAAGGCGGTTTAAGGTGTTATAAATTTGGCAAAAAAACAGTATTCAAAATGTCAATAATTTAATAAAATTGCATTATAATCATTATTATAATTAATAACCGACATCAACTAGTTCTAAAATCACAATAATAATAACTTATTTCTTTCTGAAAATACTACTAAATCTTCTGCTGCGAGGTGTCACCTGAAAAAAATATATATTTGGTTACATTACTGCGTAGTGAATTCCCCATCGTATTTTTAAAATGTATTCCAATTCCCTGATTGTTTCTAATTAATTGTTGGCGAACTTTCGGCTCTACAAACCAACAATTCTTAATTTTTTTACATCATCACTATCAGCCTATTATAGTCCACAGCTGCCTCTCCTAGTAACTATGCCTATAGACGCATTAGGAGGTAATGCCCATAATCGCCACGCTGGGCAAGCGGATTGGCGATCGCAGTAATGTGTCCACTATGATGACGCTGCTGCCCATCATCAATCTTTTATCAAATAATGGTCAGCGACACTTCAATCCCTTAGTCGACTCTTACGACACCCGCAGGAGGAGTTGGGGTGGTGACACATGTATTCTTACTGCCGTCACCACAAGGCCGATGCTGGATGCTAAGCTTAGGAGAATCAAAAAATAATGCAATATAAAAATGGATTTAATAAATCTTATAAATTCGTTAAAATCAGTTTTCAAATGGCATTTCTATGAAAATATAATCGGTAATATTTCATCTGTTGACAATCAAAACTCACTATAAAACTGTCACTACTATTAGCAACCTCGTATGTTAGTATTGAAACAGAACTGAGATACGAGCTTTATTTAGAAAGCTGTTTATTCAGGAACTACAAAATAAAACTGTTAACTAAGAAAATAACATTGATGAAAAATCATTCCTGAAAAGGCTTTCACTCAGCTTTGTGTCATCTCTAGCATTTCTTGACGCTGGTCTTCCGTGGAAACCCTTATTATTTTCAAGTAGGTATTTGTAACATAGTGAGTTTTGCTTGTAAACCGACAAATAAAGGACCATGGGCAGATTTGTATGGAGAGTGGACCAAAAACCAACAGAGCTGAAAGTGGTGTCATTAAATAGGTATTTACATTTATTTCATTTCATTCTACGGGCACTATGTTCAATTCCATTGCAAAACGGAGATTTTTGTATTTTAGTCAGAGTAAATACTATGATGATTGGTGTGTGGACGACGGTGATTTACTTAGAGAGTACCCGCAGAACGCCTTACTCATATAAAATTATCCAATGGAATTCAACTTTGCACCTATTGAATGAAATAAAGTACATAAGCATAAGCAGGTCTTTTCAATGACACTATTCCCATCTCTGTTGGTTTTTGGTCCATTTTGACGCATAGTCCTTTAATAATCTCTCTTTATCTAAATACATAGACAGCCACAAACAAGAAACAAATATTTGTGATAAATAAATACGCAAATAATGCCCTCGCCAGGATGAATAAATAAATAAATAAATATCTTGGGACATCTTACAAAAATCGATCTAGTCCCACGGTCAGCTCAATTAAGGCTTGTGATGTGGGTACCAAGCGACAATATATTAGATGGATACATATAGATACTTAAATACATAGACAGCCATGACCAAGGAACAAATATTTGTGATAAATAAATACCCAAATAATGCCCTCGCCGGGATTCGAACCCGGAACCTCCAGCTTCGTAGGCAGGGTCACTACCAACTAGGCTACGGAGGCCGACAAAGCTACCCTCATTTGCGTAATTATCACCAATGTCAAAGAAAGAGAGGTCGATGGCCAACGATGAAATGCTCAAGACAGTTTTCCAGTATGCTCAGCACATGATTGGCGCGACAGTATCTCGCTGCGAGATGGACTATCCGTCCCTCTTTTGTTAATATAGCTAGTAAAGAACGGGAGATCTATCTCGCGGCGACATACTGTCGCACCAATCATGTGCTAAGCCTACATATCCCCATAAAGATATTAAAGTGTCATACCACATCAGTATCGTTCCTGTTGGAGCGGAAGAGCGAGCGGATCCGAGACGGCGTGCTTGTCTTGCGGCCCGGGTCCGCGTCCACTCGCAGCGACTCGCGGAGCTCGCAATCCTAAGGACGGATAAACATCATCAGCCTATGTTAGTCCACTGCTGCAGTGTTATTCACTAAGGAAACCGCCTTACTGTCTGTGCTGCGGCAGCGTCGAGCCTAAAAATGGTATTCACTAATGTACTTTAAACGACACTAGCGCTCGGCGACGAATGCGGCGTGAGCTGGAACTACATTGCGTCGAAAGTTTGACGTTCGAAAGTTTGAATGTATGAACTTCGTATTCTCTAACGAAAAACAGCGACGAACTCGCCCACAACCTCGCTCACAGCCTCGATTCCTGATGTCAAATCAAACAGCTAGGATTTTAGACAAGGCTGTCTCGACATCGAGCTCGTTGACGAATGCAGCGTCGAATGTGTCAATAAGAGAATAGCATAGCTGGACGTAGGCCTCTCCTATTAACTATGCGTATAGACGCATTAGGAGGTAAATGCCCATAATCGCCACGCTGGGCAAGCGGATTGGCGATCGCAGTAATGTGTCCACTATGATGACGCTGCTGCCCATCATCAATCTTGTACAATGGTCAGTGACACTTAAGTCCCTTAGTCGACTCTTACGACACCCACAGGAGTTGGGGTGGTGACAAATGTATTCTTACTGCCGTCACCACACGGCAAAAGGACGGATAATAATTAGTTATTTATGTGGCTGGCGCATTAAGAGGCACTAAACATGAGTATAGATTTATGAAACGAGCCGTAGGCGAGTGTCATAATAAGATCACACGAGCGTTTAATGCCTAATTATGTACAGTCACATACATAACTTTATCTACATCCATATCATAAGTTTAGAATGACAATTCACCTTTATATTCATTGATATCTACTAAGTAAAATACCTCAAAATATAATAATTCAAATCAGTTGAAATCACTCAATTTGAGTAATATCTTACAATAAATATTTTGTGAAAAAAAAAACGTTAAACGTTGAACTAAAAGAAGTTGACTTTATAATGTTAACATTAATGTGCTGACGCCGATAATTTAATGTTAATATTATGAAATTATGATGCACTGTACTTTAATGTTAACATTATGATACAGACACAGGGCCGGTTTCTTAATATAGGTCATTACATTACCGCTTCTGAATACATAATAGGGAAATTATGATATGGATGTAGATAATAGTACATTAGTGCTGGCACATTACATTATCCGGCCAGACTCCATGGCGCCGAGGCGTGGCCGGTTCTCGGAAGGCACGTTCAGGAGCTTCGCGTTACAGAGATAAAGATGCTGCAATGGATGTGCGAATGCCTTAACCTAGCCATTGACGGCCCCCGACCCCGCGGCAAACTAAAGAAGCGATGGCTAGATGTCGTAAACGCTGACATGAGTGTAAACGGGCTTACAGTCCCGCCAGTCAGTTACAGATGCCCAAGACGTGAAAAGTGGAGGAAATGTAGCAGGAAAGCGGACCCTGGCAAAGGCCGAGATACCGCTAGGTAGAAGAAAACTGCAGGCGCCGGGAAACCAACATTGGCAGGCTATGGCTTCCTAAGTTTGGTTTCCAGACGTAGCAAGTTTAGGCAGTGCAAGTTTGAGAAAAGCACTATGGTACTGGTCTCACCGCGAGCTACTAAGCTATGAACTATGGGCTTCATCTGGGCTTTTCTCAAACTTGCAATGAAAATAAACAAATCCCAGAATCATCCAATCCGTCTACAGAAAACCAAAGTATTTTTTTTTCTCAAACATGCAATGAAATGTTGTCATTATGTTCGTCATAATAGGCTTTAAAGTATGACGTTGCAGGCGGATGACCTCGAGATAATAGTAAAGGATTTTCATACGAATTTAACGGCCTAGGCCGATAAGTAATATTTTGTTTAAACATGGCGTCGGTTTTCATGAACAGGCTAAACAGCTAAATTCTGTTTTTTTTTTATTGTCGTATTTTTTATTTCATTGCATATGTTTGAGAAAAGCGCTATACATGCCTCGCCGTGAAATGGGCTTACCGGCTTCGTAGCACTGTCCGGCCTCACTACGTTCGCCATACCTACTCAGCCGATAAGCCCATCTTTCCCGGCAGTAATGTACTATTATTTTTAATGCGTTGCGCAAGTAACATACGCGAATATGCATACCGTGGCGGAAAGTCTGCCAGCCTGCTTGCTGGGAGTGGGCGGGCCGGGCTTCTTGTAGGCCGTGATGCCGACTTCCTTCCTCTGCGGTCGGCCCAGCGAGAAACTTGTACTGGCACACTGGGGATAAAATATTCACGATCAGAAAACATCATTTGTTTTTATAAGTAAACAAATTGATAATCTCACAATTTATTTATTCAAACAAAACATATACACCGTGTACAATAAGTTCGGATACAAACTTTTAGCACTTGCTGTATCGACATACCGGTTGCTGCTTATAAAGTTCTTATTTTAATTTAAAAAGTATATTAACATAAACGTAATACAATAATTTCATATGTCTGTATGTGTATTAGAATAGACGCATTACGAGGTAAATGTCCATAATCGTCATGCTGGGCAAGCGGATTGGCGACCGTAGTAATGTGTCCACTATGATGACGCTACTGCCCATCATCAATTTTTTATCAAAGAATGGTCAGTAACACTTCCCTTAGTAGACTCTTATAAAGATATACTTGAACAAGTGTGAGCTGAGCTCGTTCTGTTAAAATTCCAGTAGCCTTGGGTTGTAAACCAAAAAGTAATATAACAAGCGCTCAGTAAAAGCAGAATATAACCGCCGTAGAAAGTTAGTATAGATTATCGACTCTATTCTTTGCACAATAGACTACAAAATAAAAAACTAAATAATGGCGCTCATAACTTTTTCTACATTTTATAACTGCCAGGTAGTCGAAAAAAAAATGCTGAGTAGAAAAAGGACAATATGGTACCATAAATGTTCACTAGATTATCGGCTCTGTACGCTTATCTTAACAATAACAATGCGTTGACCAAAAACCGGCAAAGTGCGAGTCGGACTCGCGCGCAAAGGGTTCCGTACCATTATCAATTTATTATTAAAAAAATACAGTTAAATCAACCTACCTCAAAAACTATAGGAGATAATTTAATCAAACCAAAAATCGTTGATAGAGTTTATTAATGTGCATAACATATATTTTTTTTTAGAATTTTATATCGCGTAGTTTAAAAAATAGAGGGGGGGGACACATTTTTCAGACTTTGAAAGCTGATATCTCGAAAACAATTTGCTTAAATAAAAATGAGATTTAAAAACCTTCATATCATTTTCAAAGACCTTTCTATTAATACCCCACACGCTTATATACAACCAAAAAAATTTTTTTATCCCTCAGTTACATGTATGGAGAGCCCCCACCCCAATGGTTTTTTTTACAATTTTGTATTATAATCCTTTAGCGGTTCATACAACACATATCCTTACCAAATTTCGATACTGTAGCATTTATAGTTTCTGAGTAAATCGGCTGTGACAGACGGACAGACGGACAGACGGACATGACGAATCTATAAGGGTTCCGTTTTTGCCATTTTGGCTACGGAACCCTAAAAATAACACTTCCCACATTTTGCACTTGGAGATAAAAGGCGTGCCGCCAGGATCATTAGTCGCGTGCCATTATTTAGTTTGTTTATTTTGTTGTCTATTGTGCAAAGTATAGAGTCGATAATCTATACTAACTTTCTAAGGCAAGTTATATTCTGCTTTTACTGAGTGCTTGTTATCTTACTTTGTGGTTTACAATCCAATGCTACTGGAATTTTAAGAGAACGAGCTCAGCTCATAATAGTTCAACTATACCCAGGAGAATAGTTGGGGTGGTCACAATTTTTTATTGGCGTCACCATTTGGTATTCACTAATTTATTGAGCTCATTTCTAGAGTAGAACTTAAGCGCTGACCGAGCGTGGTATTCCCTAATTATGTATAGATAAATAAAAATTACCTTAATATCTTCCTCGTCTAACGTAGGAGCGAACTGCATCTCAGCAGGATAAGAGCTCTTCAAATGAGGCGGAACGAGTGAGTTGCGTCGCTTCAGTTCCGAGATGCGTTGTCCGGGCGACATTTGTCAAAGATGTTGCGTCGAAATATGCGCGGTGTTAAGAAAAGTGCCACGTTCTGCCCATCTAGGCAAGTAGGCACTTAGGGGCATTTTTGTGCTAGCATTAGACGTCCATGTTATATATGGTCGCAAAAATTACCTTAATATCTTCCTCGTCTAACGTAGGAGCGAACTGCATCTCAGCAGGATAAGAGCTCTTCAAATGAGGCGGGACGAGTGAGTTGCGTCGCTTCAGTTCCGAGATGCGCTGTCCGGGCGCCAGCGACGCGCGGGGTGTGGCCGTTTTGACGACATTTAGTATGAGATGTCGGACAAAAATCTCTGTATATAATAGGTAAAAATTACCTTAATATCTTCCTCGTCTAAAGTAGGAGCGAACTGCATCTCAGCAGGATAAGAGCTCTTCAAATGAGGCGGGAGGAGTGAGTTGCGTCGCTTCAGTTCCGAGATGCGTTGGCCAGGCGACATTTGTCAAAGATGTTGCGTCGAAATATGCGCGGTGTTAAGAAAAGTGCCACGTTCTGCCCATCTAGGCACTTAGGGGCATTTTTGTGCTAGCATTAGACGTCCATGTTATATAATTATGGTCGCAGAAATTACCTTAATATCTTCCTCGTCTAACGTAGGAGCGAACTGCATCTCAGCAGGATAAGAGCTCTTCAAATGAGGCGGGACTAGTGAGTTGCGTCGCTTCAGTTCCGAGATGCGTTGTCCGGGCGACATTTGTCAAAGATGTTGCGTCGAAATATGCGCGGTGTTAAGAAAAGTGCCACGTTCTGCCCATCTAGGCACTTAGGGGCATTTTTGTGCTAGCATTAGACGTCCATGCTATATAATTATGGTCGCAGAAATTACCTTAATATCTTCCTCGTCTAACGTAGGAGCGAACTGCATCTCAGCAGGATAAGAGCTCTTCAAATGAGGCGGGACGAGTGAGTTGCGTCGCTTCAGTTCCGAGATGCGTTGTCCGGGCGCCAGCGACGCGCGGGGTGTCGCTGTTTTGACGACATTTAGTATGAGATGTCGGACAAAAATCTCTGTATATAATAGGTAAAAAATACCTTAATATCTTCCTCGTCTAACGTAGGAGCGAACTGCATCTCAGCAGGATAAGAGCTCTTCAAATGAGGCGGGACGAGTGAGTTGCGTCGCTTCAGTTCCGAGATGCGCTGTCCGGGCGCCAGCGACGCGCGGGGTGTCGCTGCCAGCTCCTTGAGGAAGCGGTTGTCGAACACTTCGCCTTCTTCGTCTGACATGTGGAGACCGCGGGCCTCTGTAGTATAATGCATATGTTATAAAAAGTTTATTCACATTCAATCTAATGCTACGAACAAATAAAACATGGAAGCCGCACGCCATATTAAATTGCCTTTCAAAAACGGTCCTGAATTTTGATTGACAAGTGTCACTCCCTGTTTAATGCGTCACGGTACTGATTGTCAATATCAACCTATAAAAACTTAAACCGCCATTTAAAAATAGTTGTGATTGGTCCATCAAAGTTTTAATTGGCTATATTCTATAAACATTTGTCAAAGATGATGCGCCGAAATATGCGCGTTGTTAAAAAAGCGCTATGTCCTGCCCATCTTGGCACAATTCAACAATTGTATTTGGGGGCATTTTTGAGCTGGCGTTAGACGTCCATGTTATATATGGTCGCAGATCTAATGCAAGATTTAACACGTTCGCCTCCGGTACTGTTTCACTAAGTGTTAATACTATGCCGATCGAAATTAGCTGATAGCAAGCCTATGCCAGTGACACGCATGTGTGACCGAAAAGATTGTACTCCTATGCCAACGACACAGCACTTGTGTCAAAAAACTTCGTATTTCTATATCACTGGCATAGGAGTGAGAACTTGATTTATGCTAGTGGCATAAGAATAAGATTACTTTGATCACATAATGGAGCATTCCATGAAAACATCTACTTTTTGTCGCTTACGTGTGGCTATGGTAGGTACCCTAATAAAATATGTTACCTGCTAGGAAACACTGTCAATCTTAAAGCCTTGATATGTTATTATTTTACCGTAACTCAGCTTACTAATTTAATTGTTCAAAATTATTGAAAAGACAGTGTCGCTTACGACATGTTTTCATGGGGTATACTCTTGGGTCGTCTCGTTCGTTTTTCGTCACGTTCCTAAATAAATTTGTTCGATTCTGCTTTCGACACCCATTCTTTATTCGTCACGATCGTCGATGGTCTTTCTCGTCTTCGGTCAAATTTGTTGTTCATCTTTATCTTAATCCGTCTCGTTCTTAACTCGTCGTAATTTTCTTTCGACATGTTCGCTGTTAAATCTATGTTTTTCGTATATTTTCATAGTCTTAAGTCGGTACCAACTTAGAATATGACCAAATACGAAATGACAAAAAACGATTGAGTCAAAATAAGAAAAAAGGTCAATAACTTATTATGGTCAAAGACGACAACGACTGCCGACTAACTTGACGAATGAAGAATGGGTGACGAAAGCAGAATCGGACAAATTTAGGAACGTGACGAAAAACGAATGAGACGAGCCAAGAGTATACCTTTCATGGAATGCTCCTAATATGTGACACTGGCATAGGAGTAAAGTTTTTTCGGTCACATTTGTGTATCACCGGCGTCGAACGTGTTAAGCAGGTAGTTTTTTACTACCTTAACCCTTTGACCGCCACAGGCGGCCATAGACGGAAAATCGTGACTACGACGCCAATGACGGCACTGGCCGATAGCTACGAAAAAGCAGTACTTAGGCGGGACGCCGTAAAGTTCAGTTTCGCTTAAATAATCGTGTACGCGTCTGGCGGTCAAAAGGTTAAATAAAACTTTCGGTCGGTAAAATATAACGAGTCAAATTTTGCCGCTCGTTTGCTTTTAAATTTTGGTTGATCTTTATTCCAATGTAAAATAAGAGTGACAGCTGGTAACCAAAAGCAATTGAGTGGCTAACGCAGCTCTTTACTATTTACTTTAATACATGTAAATTCTCAGCATTCTATCAGCAAGCTCCCGCAGTGGGAATATCCATTAGAATTCTAATTAATAGACATAAATATTAAAAACTCTTATAGAATGAAAACCAGTTGATGGGTTAATGACTGAATGAATATGATGATCGAATTTAAGTTCGAGTTTAAGGTTGTCGAGTATAATTTGTTTGCATACTCGTAATACTGACACCTATAAAAATACCAGCACATAAATTGTAAAAAATATGCATTTAACATTCAACAATATCAGATTACCTACAGATTGTTTACTTGGGGCTCTTGTCGAGCCGTATATTATCAGGTAAGTGCTAACAAAGTAGAACTCCTTCTATTAACATTTTCATTAATAAAAAACCGCATATGTATGCCATTGTAAATAAAACAATTTAAAGTATATTACCTGTTTTCTTATTATGCACAGGAAGAGATCGCAGGGAATGTGTATCCGATTGTCGACCAAACATTTCTTGTCCATGCCCGTGGCTGTGAAGTCCAGACTGTAAAGTAATAAAATACAAATTATGTACAAAACTATCCTACCAATTATATTTCGTCACATTCCAAGAAAATTATAACAACTTTTCAAAAATGCAAGACAAGATTTCAAGCACATGACAGTATGTACAGACAGTCAAAGACAAAATAAGGTGCACATAAAAATGTTCAAAAATATGTCCCAGTGCACTTTAATTCTGTGTAATAAGAACGTCGTAACATATTTATGAGCGGATTCTTTCGATACTTATTTTTGCACTTGACTGTACCTACTGAATAATTGTATTTACCGAATGCACATGCTGCAGCGACATAAGCGAGCCCGACTGCTTCTTCCTCAGCCAATCTGCTTCTTCTTGCTTCACCAAAAACTTCTCTCCCACAGTCCATAATTCCGTCGTAAGCGCCCTGATATGCTCTTCGTAAGCTTTACTTGACTCTGCCATCTTTTCTTTACACTTCACTAATTCCCTCTCTAGTATTGCTATTTCGTCCGCTTGTTTCTGCTTTAGTCTACCCATCTCCTCGTGGAATAGCTCTTTCTGAAAATTGAAAAGACTTTATCGCATGTAAGGTTTAGATCGACAGGCATGCAAACACATGCATCAAAAAATAATATTACCTTGTTTCCACGCTTCAAGCAACTACTCTACAACACAGGAAATAAAACAAGACATTTAACAAATAATTTATTGAACATAAAACAAGCAAAAACAAAGCCCAACTTCAAGATTCCGTATGTAGATAGAACCACCACACTACCTGATAGCCTAATATGATTAACACAACGGGGGCGATACTGACCATTTTAGCCTTCATTCTGTTGAGTTTGTCCTCATATTCGGCGCGGACCTCCATTATAGTGACTTCTTGAGCGGATCTCGCGCCTTCGCCTTTCTGTGCTCTGCCTACTTCTGATAGAAGCTTCTGGAATGAGTTTTCTAATTCACTTAACTGCACTTCCACGGCCGTGTTCTGATAGTTACACGTGGTGATGCCTTGTTCCGGGTCGCTAGTGAATGCTTGCTTTATTTTCTCTGCAGATAATAATCTGCTAACGCTGCGATCGACCCAACGCTCCAAATTCATAGCACACTCTGAGAGATCTTGCATCACGGCGGCGTATCCACGTTCTAATTTACACATAGTAGCATCTGTTATTCGTCCGTCTAAACTCAAGATTTCTCGCCTTACAGTCCTTTGCAGAGACACGATCTTAGACAACTTCTGGTTATAAACTTCTTTCACTGTAGTAAACGTTCTGAAGCTAACTGACATCTCCGTCAAGAACTTTTTCATGTTGATGATCTCAGATTCGTTAATTCTGTTCACTTCTGAAAGACGGTCTCGGTCCTTTTGCAGCGCCATTTGCTTCTCCGAGCACCGTTTTAGATGTCTATCCGTTGTTTCTAGGAAGTTTTCTAAATCCTCCATAGTTACGGAGCCGATACTTCTTCGTAGATCGTCGCCGTTGGGATTCGTGTTACCGAAGTTGGTTAATTCCTTTAAGACTGCACTGGACTTGATTTCTGCAATCCTCTTCAGTATCATGGCTTGGTATTTGGCGGAGACCTTGATGATTTGGCTGGCGCGATTTTCTGTGGCACTCATTTTTGCAACCTGTCGTTTGAGCTCAGAGATTTCTTCGTTCTTCTGTTGGACAATTTTCTTCAGTTGCGCAGACAATTCTTCACAAGTATCCTTACTAACCTCTAACTCTTTATTGACATCGATAAGTTTGATCCCGGACTCAGCCATCATAGACTTGATGTAAGAGATTTCTATCTGCATGGAGGTTATCTTCCTGTTCTTGTCCTGAATTATCTTTTCTAGGTCTGATATAGTTTTAAGGCTTTCCATGGAAGAATGAGCAAGATCAGATGTTGTGGTATCTACCTGATGAATGCCTTGAAATTCCTTTTCCCAGCTGCTGTGTTTCGTTGCCATTATTTTATCCTGGGACACTGCGGCCACTGAAAAAGAGGCTAGTTTAATATTGACTCCGACCCAATTATAAAATAATCCTAACCTAGCAAGACTTATGAATAAGAGGGACAATATAGTAATCTTACACGTGGTATCTGCTACTTACACATTTCCTTGTGGGCTGCCTTAAGCGCTTGTAGCTCTTTCAATAACATAGTCTTCTCTTGTTCCAACATTTCAACCTTTAGACCATCAGATTTCATTTGTTCCTTCAATTCAATTTCTTGCTTCTGCGACATTTTTCCTTCATCTTCCTTTTTAAAGCCTGTAACCAATGTTTTACCTTCATACACAATACAATTAAGATAAAATGAATAGAATAAAATAAATTATGAAATAAAGTAGACCGAGTATATTACCAAAAAATTAAGTTGAGAAGTAGTATTAAAAAAAGAACAAATAACATGGTAAAGGTCCACTTACACTCATCAGTTTGCGCCATTAGTTCTTCTAACCTCTTCGTCATTGTTATTTTTTCTTCCTCAAGATTTTTTACCTTAAGCACATTATCCCGTAACTGGTTGTTCAATTCAGTCTTTTCCTTCACCCATAATAGTGCTTTTTCTTCACGATCCTTAGCTTCTTTTTCAACGTTCTTAAGCGTTTCAATCTCCTTTATTAACGCTTTTTTCTCATCTTGGAGTGTGTCTGCCTTCAGAACATTATCTTGTAATTGATGCTTCATTTCATTTATCTGTTTTTGTAATGTAAGCGTATGTTCTTCATAAACCTTCGTTTCTTCAGTGTGCGCCGATTTAAGAACAGCCATCTCCTTCAATAAAGCCGCATTTTCCTCTTGAAGTTTCCCGGTCTTAACATTATTTTCCTGTATTTGCTCCATTAACTTTTCAGTCTGTTTCTCGAGCTCCAGTGTTTTGTCTTTATGATCCTTTGTCTCGTTTGTTTGGAACGTCTTCAGTGCTTCCATTTCCTTTGATAACATCGCTTTCTCGTCTTCAAGGTTCTCAACCTTTGCAGAGAGAGAATGCACTTGTTCATCCAAATCAATCTTCTGCTTCTCCCAGTTTAGTTTATTTTCTACATTATTCGATTCTTCACTTTGAGCCTTCATTTCTTCTATCTTTTTCATCAATGTAGCTTTTTCCTCTTCCAACTTGTTAATTTTAAGCGTATTTTCTTCTATCCTCTTCGTCTCTTCTGTATGAAGGTCTTGAAGAGCTTCTACCTCTTTGAATAACATGGCCTTTTCATCATCCAGTTCCTTCAACTTTACACCATCAACCCGTATTTTATCGCTTAGGTCCATCTTCTCTTTCTCCCATGCAACTTTGTTTTCTTCATAACATTTTATATCGTTCATCTGTGTCCTCTTCAGAACTTCTAACTCATTTAATAACGTCGCTTTTTCCTCCTCTAATACATTAATAGTGGTATTATTAGTATTAATCTGTTGTTCCATTTCATTCATCAGCTTTTCCAACGAAACTATTTTTTCTTTATGATTTTTAGTTTCCTCTATCTGTACTACTTTCAGTTCTTCCATGGCCTTTAATAATGTTGCTTTTTCTTCTCGAAGTTTTTCCACTTCCATAACATTAGCACGTACTTGCTCTACTAACTCAATCTTCTGTTTTTCCGATGTAATTGTATATTCTTCGTTTTTCTTTGATTTTTCAGTTTCAGCCACTTTAAGCGCATCTATTTCATTTAATAACATCGTTTTCTCATCTTCAAGTTTCTTCAACCCAATAATATGTGCCTGAATCTTGTTTTCCATCTCTATCTTCTGTTTCTCCAGCATAATAATTTTATTTTCGTGATCTTTCGCCTCACCATTCTGAATATCTTTAAGTACTTCGATTTCTTTTGCCAACATAGATCTTTCTTCTTGGAGTTTTTCTACGTTAGTATTGCCGATATATATTTTTTCTTCTAACTCTTTTTTCTGTTCTTCCCATTGAAGAGTTTTTTCTTCATAGTCTTTCATTAGAACTGAAAACACATACAATAGTTAAAGAACAAAATACTAATGACAAATTAACTACATATTATAAACAACATTAAAAAAGGTTTAAAATACATACTTTTCGCTGCATTGAGTTCCTCGATTAACGATAATTTTGATGACCGAAGCTCTGACAATTCATCCTGTAATTGTATTTTGTATTCAATTTCATTCTGTAATTGCATTTGCAAAGATTTTATTGATGCATTACGCTCATCGATTTTATGATTGAGTTTTTCTTGCTCTTTCTGATAAACGTCATTAATGAATTCTATCTCTTTTTGTTTTTCTTTTATTATACCGTCTCGGTGCCTGCATTTTTCTTCTAAGTTTGAAACAGAAATGGTTAAATTATCAATTTCCTTATTCAATTTTTCAGTAAACAGTTCCCGTTCTTGTAATTGTTTCTGTAACTCATTGATTTCGTGTAACTTTTGTTGTAGATCAGATTCAATGGCATTTTTCTCTTCAGTCAATGATGAGAGTTGGTGATTGCAAGTATTGGAAAGTTCATCCCTCAATTCCTTTTCTCGTCTTAGATCCGACTGGATCACTTCGATCATTTCACTCTTCTGTATAATGTTATTTTGTAACTCTACTAGTTCATTGTTTCGGTTTAATACTTTTTCGTTCAGTTTCATTATGCGATTGTCGAAATCATCTTTTAACTTTAACTGGGCATATTTCTCGGCTTCCAGCTCTATCTTGAGGTTTTTAATAATATTATCAGATTTATCGCGTTCAGCTGAAAATTGTTGATACTGTGTGTCTATTTCTTGTACTTTTTCTTCTAGTGCCAATCTTGAAACTTCTTTTAAATCGCTAATAGCGTGTGAATTTTCTACTGCCTTATTATTCAACTTATCAATTTCCTGGTTCAGTACCTGGATCTCATTGCGGTTGTCTTCAGTAATTTTTTGACACGTCTCTTCGAGAGTTGTTACACAAGCAGTTAATCGCTTTACTTCTTGGTCTAGTTTCTCAATAATGATATCTTTTCGTTCCAACTGCTTTTGGCATTCTTCTTTTAAAGTTAACTGGCTTTGTTTTTCTGAATTGAGTTCTTTGCTAAGGTTTTTAATTGTGTTACCTGATCTTTCTATTTCTTCTGCCAGTTTTTGTTGAACTACAATTTTCTCTTGTTCCTTCTCTTCAAGAGTTAATTTTGATCTTTCTTCTCTATCTTTCACTTCTTGTAACAATTCACCTATTTCATTGTTTAAATTAGCGATATCTTGCTCATGCACCTTTTTAAGGTTGGTAGCTTCTAAAAGCTGCATCTCAAGAATGTTGTTCTTAGTTTCAAGTTGTTTGATATCTTCTTGTAGTTGTTGTTGAATATGTTGTAACTCTTGTTTTTTTTCTTCGAGCGTAATTTTTGAACGTTCCTCTACATTCCTTATAGTTTCGTTTAGCTCAAATATTGTATTATTTAATTTTGAGATTTCTTGCTCGGAGTGAGCTTTTATGTAATTTTGCTCTGTTATCTCTTCCTTCAAATTTTTAATTACGTTACTGGATTTTTCAGTTTCCTCAGCTAATTGTTGCTGCAGATCACATATAACTTTTACCTTATCGTCTAATAAAGATTTTGAACTTTCTTCAACATTATTAATTGTTTGTGACATTATTGCAATTGTATTATTGAGTTCGTTTATGTCTTGTTCCAATATAGTTTTTAAGTTATTTTGTTGTTTAATCTCTTCCTGGAGTTTTTCAATCTCATGACCGAATCGCTCGGTATCGTCCAACAGTTGTTGCTTTAGTGTCAGTATAAGTTTTTCCTGTTCTTCTATTTGCAGTTTCGAATTTTCGTCTGTTTTTTTCACCATCTGTGCAGTTTCAATTATTTGTTTGTTTAACTCGACTAATTCTTGCTCCTGGTGAATTTTTAATTCAAGCTGTTGTTTCAGCTCTTCTTGTAGATTTGTAATCAAGACATTAGCATTTTCAGTTTCAATTGTATGTTGTTGCTGAACCGATTTTAATTCTTGTTCTTTTTCCTCTAACAAATGTTTTGAATTTTCCTCAATCTTTTTCTTAGCTTGTGAAATTTCAACTATTTTACTGTTTAGTTCCACGTTTTCTTGTTCGCATTGTATTTTCATTTCATTTTGCTCTCGAAGCTTGTCTTGGAGATCCTTAATTAAGGCACTCGATTTCTCAGTCTCTTCTAAATATTGTTGTTGGAGCGTACACATTGCTTGCTCTTTTTCCTCTAGCAGGTGCATTGTGTCTTCCTCCTGTTTCTTTATTGCCTGGGTTATCTCAGCCACTTTGTAATTTAAATCAATAATTTCTTGTTCGCAGTGTGCCTTTAGCATATTTTGTTCCTTTAGTTCTTCTTGAAGATCTTTTATAATTTTACTAGATTTTTGCGTCTCTTCTGATAATTGCTGCTGTATTTTTTGAATGAATTGTTCCTTTTCTTCTAATAATTTTCTGGAATGATCTTCCATATTTGTTATATTTTGTGTCAATTCTAGAATTTTAGTGTTCAACTGTGCGATTTCTTCATCACAGCTAGATTTTAATGTTTTTTGTGCTTTCAGGTCATCTTCGAGTTTTTTGATCACATTACTAGATTTCTGTGACTCATCTGAAAATTGTTGCTGTAGTGTTTGTATCGCTTGTTCCTTTTCTTCCAACAAAAGTTTTGACTTGTCCTCAGTGTTTTTCAAATTCTGAGATATTTCAACTATTATATTGTTTAATACGACGATGTCATGCTCGAACTGTGTCTTTAAATTGT
>JALPQI010010071.1:0-44264 GCA_025490895.1 Thaumatotibia leucotreta | reverse complement strand
GCGGTGCATAGACTAAGTAGAAGATAGTGTTGCCACTTAATAAATTTGGATTCTTCTATATTATTGCGAATTTTCAATAATAATTATGGTTACATAAAAAGTGTTACATAATAGCTAACAATACGATGACATGATGTTTTTTAATGAAATATGTAATATCCTAACTTGTAACTTCGATGGTAAGATAGTGAAAGACTCCGTTGGTTGATTGAAACATGGAAAACATATTGAAACGCACGATAAATAATAACAAAATACTAAAAAAAAATGCGATTATGCAGGAGATCATTTTTGCACACTTTTTTTTTGTACTGGAGACGGTTGTAACGTTGCACGTACATGTTGTCATTTTTATATTTAATTCATTTAATTTTAACCTACTTTTCTTATATCAATTTAATTAATTCACATGTTTTATGCGGTCAATTATACTAAGCGCGCACGGAAAACCGTTGGGTGGGCGCGTGACGTCACGGAACTTTCTAGTCGCTTGCATTTCGCTACTATATATCTGCGGGCTGGCGCTGCAGTCGGTTTTTCGATTTCATTCGGACGGAGCGGTCGCGTGCGGACGCGCACACTCTGTGTCCTCTGTCGTCTGCACGCGAGTATTGTAGGATACCTAATATCCTATATATTGTAGTAAAATCAGTGTTCCGCACCCACGTAATTGGTAAGTGTTAAGTGTTGATCGTTTTACACATATGAGTAACGTTTAAGTAATTTAAATTCATTTGTATCAATAGTTTTATTCCAATAGTGCTGTTTCTGAATTGCTAAGTGTTTAAGTTAATTATAATGCAGCAGTAGCTATGCCGTTGTTACCGCAACTATCTAGTACTTTCCTTTGTTCTCCTTGCTGCCGGTACGAGTATATTTGTGAGCGTACCCGCGTATTTATTTAATTGTTCGATTTATAATTTTCTTTCTTTTATCCTGTGCTTTCCTCGCTTTTTGTGACTCCGCTCTGCTTGTTGAACACCAAACACGCTTACTGCTTTCGGTGCACCAGCTTGTTCACGGTCCCGACCTCATCATCATCATCACCGGGGTGTTCACACAGTAGAGCGCTTACGGGCTTTTCACTAAGACGTGTGATTGTCTACAGGGTGCTACGCTTACACTACATTTGCGAAGTATACGCTACATTTTGTGGTTGCCACGATACTTCGTGGCAGGGAGCTGCCCTGCTTCGGCGTGTTGATCACCACCAGCGTACAGCACACCACGAAGCACACATCTCTTCCCACCTCGACGGCAGGGTTGGAGCCCTAGTCGTTCGCCCTCCGTCGCCCACCTGCTCCTCTTCACTGCTGGCGCGAGACCCCCTCGTCTGCGGTTCTCGACCAGCCAGGGCAGTACCGGACCGCGAGTGTTGCTCTAGACGGGCCTTAGACCACCCACGACCCTTCTCTTTTCAATAAACGATTTTTTTTTTTAAGTAACGGTTTTTATTTCACTTCCATTTTTTTTTAAATTTCGATGGCGTAACGGTTTTAACGGTCTTCTACCGGCCTAACCGTTCATAACCGCCACACGGTGTGATCACACATTATTAAAATACAATATTAATACACAATTGAAGAGATAGCTTTGCATTTCATCAAATAAAAAAGATATTGTTTTTTTCAAAACAAACATTGGAATTACATTAAATACGAAGCAATGGTTTTGAAAACTAACAGCACAGTTTATTATGACGAGAATATTCCTTTTTTGGCGGCCTTACCTTAATAGTACGGTCAAATCGTATATTAAACTCGCAAAACATGTAGTAAAGCTGCATTTTTGGTATGTTATTTAGACACCATAGGGCAGTATAAAACCACATTTTGCAAGCAAAAAAAAGTTGTGCTAGCTGCGTTATACGTGAAAAACTGTGAAATTTACTGTCTATTTTTAGTTTCTGATTTTTATAAAAAAAGCCTTAAGTTATTTGATAATATGTATCAGGTAACGTTTAAAGATGAATGAATTTGTAACAAGATGAGATAACATGCATTACCGTAGGTCTTATAGTTTCAGAGATTCGAGACTTCAAATAGTACCCTGTTTTGTAAACTAGATAAAATGTTGAGTTTTGCTAACGTTTTTGGTTTAATATCGCCTTACGTAATTATGCTACGAAAAACATGAAATAATTATCTTATAGCGCAATTAATATTCTTTCATTTAAGGGTAAAATCAGGTCAGTAAACTTTGTAATTTAAACTAAAAACGCGAAATTCAAAAAGCAGGAGGTCCGCTATCTAAGTTTTTCATACAAATGGCAAGTCGTGTTGCAAAGCTGCAATTTTTGTATATTATATAGGCTCTATAGGGATGTACGAAAATGCATATTACAAGAAAACAAAAAAAAGGATTTAGGTATAGGACGTAAATAACTGACAAAAAATCGGACTTTTTTAGTTTTTGACGTTTAACTAAAAAACTATAACTTTTTGATACTAATTGCTATAAAACTATGAAAGAATATTAAATTTGAAAGGATTTGAGCTACCTTGCATTACCCTAAATTATATAGATTTAGAGATACGACATTTCAAAATGCGCCCTTCATTAAGTTAAGAAAATAAATGCATGTTTTGAAGCCTCGTGTACCCCCAACTATAAGACTTACAGTAATTGTTATCGGCTCAATTTGTTCCAAATTTAATGTAGTTATTATCTACAATTACTTTTTTTTCTTAGCGCGAACGTTTTGCCAATATTTAGTGAATAGCTTTAACGTAACCTAAAATTTGTTTATGTTTTGATAAAAGGGCACTTTGTGAAATGTCGTATCTCAAAATATATATAACTTATGGTGATGCAACGTAGCTCAAATCCTTTCAAATTTAATGTTCTTTCTTAGTTTTATAGCAATCAGCATCAAAAAGATAATAGATTTTAAGTTAAACGTCAAAAACTAAAAAAAGTGCGATTTTTTTTCCGTTTTTTACGTCCTATGCCCAAATTATTTTTTTGTTTTTCTTTTAATATGCATTTTCGTATGTATCTATAAGGCCTTTATAATATACCAAAATTGCAGCTTTGCAACTCGACTTGCGATTTGTATGAAAAACTTAGATAGCGGGCCTCCTGCCTTTGGAATTTCGGGTTGAATACTTTCAACTACAAAGTTCGTTGACCTAATTTTACCCTTAAATTAAAGAATATTAAGTGCGCTATAAGGTCATTATTGCATGTTTTTCGTAGCATAATTAGGTGAGGCGATATTAAGTCGAAAACGTTAGCAAAACATAAATTTTTATCTACTTTACAAAAAGGGGTACTTTTTAAAGTCTCGAATCTCTGAAACTATAAAACCTACGGTAATGCATGTTAGCCCAACTTGTTGGAAATTTATTAGTCTTTAAACGTTTATTGACATATGATATCAAAAAACGTAAGGTTTTTTTAATAAAAATCAGAAACTAAAAAATGACCCTAAATTTCGCAGTTTTTCACGTACTACCCAGTTAGCACAACTTTTTTTTGCTTGCAAAATATGGTTTTATACTGTCCTATGGTGTCTAAACAACATACCAAAAATGCAGCGATACTACTTGATTTGCGAGTTTAGGGTAAAATTATGCACGATTTGACCGTACTATAATAGTTTTTATCCTTGGTACAGTTTTAATTGCCTTTGCGGCAATCGGATTCCCCGTGAAACGTAACTGAAAAGGGTTGCCAATTTGGGAGTTTTGATTCCCGAGTTTTTTACTAAAAAAACAATGTTACGTAAATAATTACAATACCTGGACGCGGCTCGTTGCTAGCGATGGCAATGTTGTGAAGCACTGCCAGGGCGATAATTGTGGTTTTCGTGTTCGCCAGCTTCACAGCCCTGCTGCAGGCAACGAAACCGGGATTTCTATACCCCGAAGCATCGCTCCACTACGTTTCGTGTGGCGATGTGGGCTTCGTTGTACCTCTCTTCCGTCTGCGTCTGGGCCTTAGCACAGGGGTCAAGAGGTACGGCTACAATTTATAGCCCGAATCACCAAGATGCCTCTTGCCAGGAAGCTCTCCCGCTTCAAAACGTTCCCGTAGCGAGCACTCGTTGAAGATTCGGGCATCGTGCGTGCTGCCGCGCCACCTCGCCTCAACATCCGTGATTTTTAAGGTGGCATCACATGTAACCTGATGATAATAGAATATAAATATAGTTATACATAATACGAGTAACATCAATAAGTAGAGACATGGTAGCAATAAGTAATACAGTATTATTTACCTGAACGTTTAAGGAGTAATATCCCTTCCTGTTAATGTAATACTGGGCGGTATCGTTAGTCAGTTAGTCAGTTATGCACCCAATGATGCTTGGAAACGCTCGCAGTGCGTAAAAACGACGGCAGGCCTCTTCACATTTTGCCATGTTTGCAGGCATTTTGATATAGTGAGCAGAGTGTTGCGCACACTCTGCTCACTGTTGCTTGCGAAAGCCCGTGTAAATCTGCAGCATCATCTTGGACCTGGAAATGTAAACAAAATGTCTCTCTTATCATGTTAAGAAAATAAAGTTTTATCGCAGGTTAATAAAGTAAAATAACTATACTTATCTACCTCTTTGCGTCCCCAGCATCGTATTGGCCACAAAAAATACAGAAGTAAAGCTACCCAATCTAAAGTTATAACAGTAATGAACGAGACAACATCTATAAAGCAGGCCATACACGTAAGGGTGTACCTGACAGGTTTGCCTGTACAGGTCAACTGTTCAGGTAAACCGGAGCGTGTATGTTACAGAACTGTGCAGGTTTTCACACCTGTTCATACAACCGAAAAATATTGAAAATTGATATTTTTTGCGTGTGGGTAAATCTGTACAATTCAACTGTGCAGGCAAAACTGAGCGTGTGTGGGTCGGTCGTACGTAGTCGTCAGTTGTCCAGTGGTTGCTGGCAGGGAAGGACGCACGCGCGTTTCTATGCAAAATGCCGTCGTGTCGTAAGGGGAACACTGTCATGGAGGAGTTTATAGACATAATTATATAAATCTGAGTATTGTCTTTGGCGTATAAAATCAAAAGAGTATCATGATAAAAATGAAAGTGTGGCAGCCTACGAAAAATTAAAGGAATTGGAGCCAAACGCCACAAAGATGTAATAAAAAAAATATACATTCTGCGGAGTGACGTGAGAAAAGAAAGCTTGAGGTGATATGATGGCAGAATATTTGAGATCAGTGTTCTGATTATTCATTCGTTTATATTTATTTTTCTACATAATAAACCAATTTAACCAATTAACGCTACTGCGTCGATAACAAGCGCCGCGGCCGAGGGCATGGTTTCAAATGAAAGTTTCTGCAGGTTTACTGCTACGTGTATGTCCTCTTCTCAACTAAATTTTACCTGACAGGTTCGCCTGTACAGGTCACCTGTTCAGGTAAACCGGAGCGTGTATGTTACAGAACTGTGCAGGTTTTCACACCTGTTCATGCAGCCGAAAAAATATTGAAAATTGATATTTTTTGCGTGTGGGTAAATCTGTACAATTCAACTGTGCAGGCAAAACTGAGCGTGTGTGGGTCGGTCGTACGTAGTCGTCAGTTGTCCAGTGGTTGCTAGCAGGGAAGGACGCACGCGCGTTGCTGTGCAGAATGTCGTCCTCTCGTAAGCGGAACACTGTCATGGAGGAGTTTAAAGACATAAATATATAAATCTGAATATTGTCTTTGGCGTATAAATTGGCGTTGCAATAACCATGGTTTGCACCATCGTTTATGGTATCTTCGTTTATATTTCTTTTTCTTCAATAAAATAAATAATAAACCAATTAACGCTACTGCGTCGATAGCAAGCGCTCGTCCGAGGGCATGGTTTCAAATGAAAGTTTGTGCAGGTTTACTGCTACGTGTATGTCCTCTTCTCAACTCAATTTTACCTGACAGGCGTAACTGTACAGGCAAACCTGTCAGGTACACCCTTACGTGTATGGCCTGCTTAAGTCCCGAGGGGCCGCACCGAGTGTGCCACTAAGAGGGATGGGTATATAGTAGGGCTCACGGTACACGTGTAACCCGCCAAACCGGATACCCGTGTTCTTTCTTAAGCCCGACGGTACTAAGAACCCGAATTACACGAAGCCGCCTGGTACCCGTGTCCGTGTCCAATACACGGATACCGTTTACACGAAACCGCATGCTACCCGGGTACCCGGGTACTTAGGACCGAAATAATTTGAGCAAATGCAAATAAGGTCTATTACTGAATGTAACCTGCAGCTTCGTTCGACACCACAAAACACTACCTGTTCAGGAAAGGTCAGCCGATATAACTTTATTTATTAATGTTTTATAAATTTCCACTCTATCTGTTACGTAATAAGGTCTAATTGACACAATTAGCCTTCCGATTATCTATATATTTGTACTATAGTTCTTACCCAAGTAACAAAAGCGAATCTAAAAAGGGGATATTAGATATCTAATAGACTTCGATTTGATTGTCTACCATAAGAGTAACATTGCCCCCAAGCTATCTTCAATAACGCTTATAGATAGTCTATAGTAAAGTGGGCACAACCTTGTCCATTTCATAAGTCATAAGTCTTTTAAGATTCATAAGTCTCCCTCTAGAAACCACGAATAGACAGAGTTAAGAATTAAACATTTTAAATAGTCTTAAGGCATTCTTCTAGAGTCTTTCTATACTATTTATAGACCACTATATGCACTAGTAGATGGTTAATAGATAAGCTTGAGAACTAAACAGAAGTATTTACCTGAGAAGTTTTAAAACCAAATTAACTCAACCCTGCCAACCTTAAGAAAGATTTTAATAGAAATAGACAACGATACGTATAATGGCGCATATCTCAAAAGAATAATGCTAAGGTAATATTACAAAATGGCGTGACAAATTTCTAACTTCTTATTTCATGCGCCTAGTTTTCATCGGCTAATACTGATACTTAAACTTGCAAAACTTGGTGCGGATGAAAGTCTCTCGCTGAATTTGTGTAAAACTCTCTTTAAATAAGAGCGCCCGCTTGAAATGTAATATTTAATAAAATATTAAACAAATATAAACATATTTGAAAAAAAAAATATTGTGTTTATATGTTTAAGCCATTTGTTTCATTCATAATATAGTATATTAAAAAGTATAGGACGATTTGTTACAGAGAATATATTCATAAAAGTACAAAAACAAGCCAAAAAATAGTTCGCTACAATAATTTCACAAAATATTAGACAGTAAAAATGGCGTCTAGTTAAACTTGTCTAGAAAAATGATTTCTTTAAAACAAACTTTCTAAAGAATAATCTGTAGTATAGCTCTAGTAAATGACAAGACTATTTTTACTTGTTGCAAACCAAACTTCCTAGTCGAGTAATAAACTGGTATATGAGTGGTTTAAGATTACCTATAAACTGCCATTTTTGTATACTGTTTTAACTTCTCACAGTATTTCTAGACATCAATCAGAGAACTGGCATTTTGAGTGCGTTGTGTATCATTTTGGATGGATTAATGCAGAACGAATTCAAGAAGTTACCTTCTTAAAGAAATTTGTTTTTTATTTGTTGACAATGTGAAATAATGTAATGGTATAATCGCAACTTCGCGCCGCCGGCGTGCGCGCGTGCGGAGTAGTCGCGAGACGCACGTCTTGACATGTTGAATTGTTTGGTGTATCCACGGTTCACGCGGCCGATTTGTAGCAGTTTTAACGTGTTATGTTTAGTTTTATCAGTGTATTTGAAGAGGGCGAAAAGTTTATTTTTTGTGGATCGTATTAAATTAGGTAGATATATCTAAATTATCATATTCGTACCTATCTGTATAAAGTTTCCCCGATTTCTAAGAATGAACATTTGACACGCATTGTTTATTTATTTATAGGTAGAGGGAATCATTTCGTAATTAAAATTATTGTCTAATCTTTATTTATTATTTTAATAATCTTACCCGCTTAATTAATGAGTCGCAAATCAGAATCTGAACTCCTTTTGCTCCTTCTCTGTATTTTCTTCTATTTTTAAATATTTGCTGACTCTCCGACGAAAGCCACCAGATCTTTTAATTTGTTTTACTGTCTCCATTGCATAAAGCCAGCTGATCTAGTAAAATTGCACTTATTTACATTATCTTTAAGCAAATAAACACTGGAACCACTATTTCACTAACATATTAATAGACTTACTGAAAGATATCTACAAAAGTAGTTTATGTAGACTTTAGTCTTTTTATAAACAAACATAAGAGGGAGACCGGGTATGGATGTCACACGGGTTGGTTGTCACAGCGGCCATAACTGACAACTAAACGCACGAATGAGTTCATCGATCGGTGTCGTAGGATCGCGGGGACCATATTCCCCTCCCTACTTCACCTCAGTCCGCTCCGGCATGTCGTGACGACACCACGCGTGTTTACTGTTTCCCGCCAGTGAAAGTATTTTTTTGTGCATTTGTGTCGAATCTCGTAAGTATACCTATATTTTACTTAAAATATACTTCTCTGTTTGTGGTTCAAGTGAATTTTGTGTAGCATCGTATTGTATAAAGGTTTTTAGTGGAAACATTCATTTGAATTTATTTTGCAAGGTTATTTTTTAAAACGTGCTTCGGGGCATGTTGTCTCAGATGGACTAGGGCTGGTTGTCTCATGTGACAACCAACCCCGTGTATGTCTGTTGGTGTTTTTGTTGGCTTTTTGGGGTTTGCTATATGAAATCTTATTTTTTTTCAGGCTCAATATAATGCCAAGGCATCATAAAAGAAAAACGAACCGTGGGCTCGTTTTACCCTCAGTAATGCTGCGTGCAGCAAGAGAAGTGAAACATCATGGGAAATCAATAAGATCTGTCGCAAAAGACTATGAAATCAACTATCGAACCTTAAGTAGATATTGTCAAAAATTTACTAATGACGAGTTAAACAACAAGGACGTATCAGAACCTACTACAAAAATAGGCTACCAAAAGAATCGACAGATTTTTACAGACGAACAAGAAAAAGAATTGGAAAAATACGTGCTTCAGGCCTCAGTTATTTATTTTGGATTATCTCCCAAGGACATTCGAAAAGTGGCATTCGAACTTGCTATTTCCAATAATTTATGTGTTCCAAAGACTTGGGAGGAGAACAAACTAGCGGGTGCCGATTGGTTTACAGCATTTATGAAGAGACATCCTGATCTGTCTATTAGAACGCCTGAAGCAACAAGTTTAGCTCGTGCCACGAGTTTCAATGCTCATAATGTCGGATTTTTTTTTGATAACCTTGAGACAATAATGAAGCGACATAATTTTCAACCGCACGAGATATGGAATATGGATGAAACTGGGGTGACCACAGTGCAAAAACCAAATAAAGTTGTTGCCAGAAGAGGATTTAAGCAAGTCGGTGCCATTACTTCAGCTGAGAGAGGAACACTGGTTACCCTAGCTGCCGCTGTGTCAGGAGGGGGCAATTCAGTTCCACCTTTCTTTGTTTTCCCCCGGGTCCATTTCAAAGACCATTTTATTAGAGACGGGCCAATTGGATGCAAAGGAGGAAGTAATCCGTCAGGTTGGATGACAGAAGAGCTCTTTGTCGCTTTCCTGAAACATTTTCATAACCACGTGAAATCAACTAAAGAAAAGCCTTGCCTCTTGCTGTTAGATAACCACAGCTCTCACCTATCCATTGAAGGGCTAAACTTTGCGAAAGAAAATGGCATAATAATGTTATCTTTCCCACCACACTGTACCCATCGCCTGCAGCCTTTAGACAGATCGGTATACGGCCCTTTAAAAAAATACATTAACAGCGCAATGGATCAATGGATGGTGAATCACCCGGGACAACATATGTCGATATATGAAATACCAAGAATTATTGCGCAGGCTTTTCCGCTGGCAACAACTCCATCAAATATTCTCACTGGGTTCAAAGCATGTGGTATTTGTCCATTTAATCGCGACGTATTTCAAGAGCACGATTTCATGCCGTCTTCCGTTACAGATAGGCCATTAATCACAGGCACTGATGATGAAATTGTATCCAATGCTGTAAATCAAAACAATAACTCTGACACTCCTATTGTGCCTGCCGATAATACTACAAATGATCCTGTAATGACTCTATCAACTCTATGTGATAACCCTGACATTGTTGAACCTGTGGCTCAAAATGATAACCCGGCTCTCAATGTTCGTGCAATAACACCACAAGGTTCAACCAACTGCCTGATGCCAGAGTTACCACCGCAAACTCAAGGTACAGAGGAACAAAATAATGTGGCAAGCACCTCTCTTGGGCCGAGCGGATCAACAAGTTCTTTGATAGTTACTCCTTCAATTTTGAGACCTTTACCAAAAGCTCCTCCGCGTAAGTTACAGAGCCAGCGGGTGGATAGAAGGAAATGTAAATCAGCAATCTTAACAGACACACCGGAAAAAACCTATTTGGAAGAAAAGAAAAAGGAACAAGAAGCAAAGAAAAAGAAAGTATCGAAACGTGTACTGGAAGATAATAAAGAGAAAAACAAAAACAAGAAAATCCCAAAAAAAAAATATAAAAAGAGGTCATCTGGTAATGATGATGAGGACGAAGAGGATGAAGTGTTTTGCTTGGTTTGTTTATCCCCATACTCTGCAAGCAAGTCTAGGGAAGTCTGGGTCCAGTGCCAGGAATGCAAGTTGTGGGCTCACGAAGCATGCACACCTGGACTTCCAAGCTATATTTGCCAAAATTGTGATTCTGAATGCTCAGACTGATTTTGAGACTGACTTTATAATAACTTTGACTTATTAAGTAATTTTAATTTTAAAGTATTGCGTCCAAAGAGATTATATGAGTGACTATGATTATATTTTCGTTACCAGAATAGTGAGATGATTAGAAGCAATTATTATTAGATATTGAAGTTACTAGCAGAAAGCTGATTTTATTTTTGTTTATTTGTTCATTACGAATAAGTGTTTTGTTGACTTTAGGTATATTCCTACAATGTTAAAACGTTAATCGCTCAAAGCGAGTTTAGTTTTTTTATTCATTATGAACAGTTCGTTCCGACATATTAAGTTAGCGTTAATTATAATTATAAAACGATTTTAATGTTCAATAAATAAAGAATAATCGATCGAAATCTGGGTGTTTTATTGTTTTTCCTCTTATTTTAGTATGTGACTACCTACCCCAGCATCTGTGACAACCATCCCTGACGCGGGGTTAAATGTCACACTTTTCTTTTTTTATAAAAATTTAAATATTTCTTTAACACGTAATGTTAGCGAAAAAATATTTATCTATTTTGAAACTTAGATAAATTGACTATCCATTGATATATCATTAATCATCCTAGACTAAAAAAAATAGTACTAAAATTGCAAAATAATTAAAATGTGACTTCCATACCCGGTCTCCCCTACCATTAGCTAATACGGAATATCTGTAGAAAGTTAAATCTTAACATTTACCATCTTATCTAATAAAATACTGGAAAATGGGTACCTTTAGGCTTTATTAACTATTTATAGAACAATATGTCCTAAGATAATCGTCATACCTAGAAATGTACTTAAAATACGAGTTCTATAGATCAAATCATCTAAAAAAAATCAAATATGAGAAAAGATACACTTTAAGGATACTTTTTCTTCATAGAAACCATTTATAGAAAGCCCTTATCTAAAAATAAACTGCGAATAGACTATCAATAGATAAATTCGTTTTAAGCCTTCAGGCCCATGTTACTTGGGTAAGTCCCACGACCTATCCGTACGCTTCTCGTCAAAGACGTCCCCGAACCCGCGGGTAATTAAAGTCCGTGTAAATAATACCCGTGTATCCGTGTACCCGTGCACACGGGTATTATTTACACGGACTTTAATTACCCGTGTAAATCGGGTCAGAAACCCGTGTACGTGTAACACGAACACGGGTATGAGAAACGTTGACACGAAACCCGGACACGACCGCGAGCCCTAGTATATAGTGACCGGTGATACCATGCGAGAAAAATTACCCCATTATTTACCCTATTTTATGAAACAATATTATAATGTTATATCAAATATAGTTATTTAAGTGGAGTTTTAGTTTCTTAGTGTACCTTATTTAATTTAATTTACGAAATAGTATTTAAAACTGTCATAGATACGTGGCGTTATTCAAGCAAAATACACATCTTTGCCGAATATCAATTAGATTGCATTTTAACGTATACCAACCGTCAGTAGAATCCAAAAAAAGAATGTAAGCAAATATGACTGACATTCCATAGCATCTGACGTGTTTGAATCATATCGTGAAATACGTTCGCAGATATAATTTTAGGTTAACACTACAAATATCAATAATTTTTACTAAAATTTATGTGATTTCTAGGTTTAAGATTTCAAGTTCGGAATAAAACTACGATCGTGTTTTAAAACACCATTTATTATTATGGAATAATGCAAGTTTTTAGGATTGTTTACATTTTTTGGATTCTACTGACGAATGGTGTAAACGGTTTGCGGACAGCTCCTATTGACTAGCAAAGATGCATTAGTTACTTAAAAATAATAAATTTTTTGACTTTTAGGTATACTCTATTTTCTACCATCCCCTACTCTCAATTTCAAGTTGATTGGCTTACCTTGGACATTAATCGCAAATGGCTCGTAAAAAAAATAAAAAATAACGTAGCCATTCCGCTTTGTAAAATATGCAAAAAGGAACTTATTAACCACAAAGGATCTGTTGACAAGCATAGAAAATCAACAAAACACGAAAAAAATATAAAAGCTGCTGCCACTTGCAAACCCATCGAAGATATTACATATTAGACAAGCCCGAGGACGACCTTATCAAAAGAGCAGATATAAAAATATGTTCATTTCTTGCTGAACACAATCTGCCAATCTCCTTGGTGGATGAGATGGTGCCGTTCATGACTAATATTTTCCCGGATTCCACGGTTGCAAAAAAAGTCATTTTAGGGCGCACAAAAGCTACGAACATGTTGACAAAATTAATTGCCCCGGCATGCACCAACGAGTTATTAAAAGTTATTAAAGAACCCGGGAATTTTTTTAGTATAATAATGGACGAGACGACGGACAACACGATAAAAAAACAGTGTGCACTGTCCATTATCTACCATGACGGCGAAAAAGTACAAAAGAAATTCGTGGACATGTACGAAGTAGGTTTTGGAAAAGCAGAAGATTTGAGCAACGCCTTATTGGACTGGCTTAAGTCGCACTCCATACCACTGAACAATTTTATCGGGTTTGCTTCTGACACCACGAACAGTATGGTTGGGGAGTATAATTCAGTATTCTCTCATTTGAAAGACAATGTGCCTGACATTACATGTGTGAAATGCAGCTGCCATCTTATACACCTGGTAGCTTCAAAAGCTTGTTTAAAGCTTCGACGATCAGTCGAAGATATGCTAAAAAATATAGCTGCCCATTTTAGTCGGAGCTCAAAAAGGCAGGCTAAGCTGCAAGAATTTCAAAAGTTTTTTGAAATCGATTGCCACAAAATTTTGTCGCCTTCTAACACTAGATGGCTGTCAGCTTGTGTTGACAGGACGTTGACGCAGTATGACGTCCTAAAAGAATATTTCAGAGTAGAGGGGAGGTGAGGTGTTTGATGACCCTAGCAAAACCACTGAAACAATTTTAGAAACATTAAACAACAGGATCGTTAAAGTTTACCTGGAATTTATGTCCCACACATTAGAACAATTAACCGACTTCAACAAATTATTTCAATCAGAAAGACGACTGCTGCATTCTCTCCGGCCCGAAATAGAAAAACTTATAAAAAACGTGGCATCAAACTACCTACAATTTTCATACGTTAAGACCACGCAGCCGTTAAATTTGGACCATTCCAACCCCAGAAACTTCCTGTCCATAGAAAAAATGTACCTCGGCGTATTAGCGACGACATCCGTTAAAGAACTGGAAGAGAACAATCCTTCCAATGACACGAAAAGAGACATAGAAAGCTTGAGAAAAAACTGTCTGGCTTTTTATATAGAAATGATAACCCAAATTAAACAGCGCTTCGATTTCCAGGACCCAGTCTTCAACATCCTATCAGTTTTGGACCCTGAAGAGGCTCAGTCATTTAATGTGAAAGACCTAACGCACGTATTAAACAGATACCCCGTCCTAAAAGACGTGGTAAATGAAAACGAATTGCACTGCGAATGGCGGCAACATGCACTCCTAAATCACAAGGAGTTAAATTTATTAAGCAGCTTATCAGCGGAGGAGTACTGGAACGCCATTTTCCAGATAAAAAATTTGGGAGGAGAGCAGATGTTCCCAAATTTAAAGAAAACGTTCACACTTCTGTTAATACTACCATTTTCTAATGCTTGTACTGAAAGAGTTTTCAGCCAACTGAAACTCATAAAGAAAGACAGACCACCGCAACCGGTTAAACACAAGCACAATATCTGCACTGATGGCAACCAAACAGCATAAAAAGTGCTATTCAATATGAACCTCCCAAATCATTACTTCGTCACAATATTAAATTATATTAAAAAATAGGCACTAAAATGATTAAAATTGCTGTTTTAATGTTGGTTAACATTTTAAGATTCCTTTTTCGCTATCTTTGTTCTTCCTTGGCATTTTATTCAAAAACTGCATGGTTTTATGATTTATGACTTCTGCATTGAATGAAATAGGGAGGTGCATACTAACTATACTAACATGTCATAACTCGCTTATATCAACACAATAACTTTAATATAGATGGCATATATTCATAAAATATATTTATTGCAGAATTAATCAAGTTTATCTTCATGATTTAAAGTAATCAACATTTGATCAAAATCAATCTTGGAACATTGATTTTATATGGGTTAGTATTAAACAAACCTATTCTTATTTATTGTTATGTTCTTTGTTTTCCTTTAAAAATGCATCATAATTATATTATATATATGTTCTTTCGTTATAAATGTACCAGCCTAGTCTTATCATCCATGTATGTAAACAGATACAGAACAAGCACAAGAAACTAGAGAAGAAGCCCTTAATCTGTCCAGAAAAATAGAAAAACTAGAATTTATTTTACTCACAGAAATTTGGAACTCTATATTAGAAAGAATAGACCAAACAAGCAATAATCTTCAGAAAGAAACAATAACACTGGACGTTGCTACTAATTTGTTTACTGCACTCGATGATTATATTATCAGTCTCACGGATAAATTTGATTATTTCGAATCGTTGGCCAAAGAGATAAACCCGGAATCCGACTATAAAGACCTATCTCAAAGAATCTGACGTAGAAGCACACGATTGACTTTTTACGATGATTCTGCGCCATCAGTCCGCCTAAATGGAAAAGAGAGATTCAAAGTCGAAACCTTTATCCCCATAATTGATACCCTGAGCGTTCATCTAAAACAGCGATTAAGTTCGTATAAGAACATTACTCAACGTTTTGGCTTATTTTTTCGCTTGAAAACTCTGAACTGCGAAGAGTTGAGACAAAGTTGCAAAGAATTTGCTGAAGTCTATTATGAAGATGTAAACTAGAAAGAGTTAGAAATGGAATGTCTGCATTTAACTGAATATTTGAAAATTGATCAAAGTGAAAATGACGAAACTAATAGTATAATGGAAATATATCATCTTTTGAAAGAGAACAAAATCGAAGACACCTTTCCTAATGTAGAAATCGACTGAGAATCTTTTTAAGCATGATGGTAACTAACTGCAGTGGGGATCGCTCCTTTTCCAAATTAAAAAGAATAAAAAATGAATTAAGAAGTACAATGCTTCAAAAGAGACTTTTGTCGCTAATGTCGATAGAATGCGAGTTGCTCGAAAACATTGATTTTGATGATGTGACTAACGATTTTGATCAACTCAAATGTAGAAAAGTGCCTCTTCATTCTCTTCAATGAGCATCGATTCTTCTATAAAAACTCATCGTGGATGTTAGTGTTGATTACATTGGATTATCTTATCTAGGTATTCATTATATCTAGTGTATCTGTAAAGAAATAAAAATAAATCTAAAACTTTGCACATTTACGTTGTTTGTCTATTCTAACAAAATAGTGCTTTATTACTATGGTCATAGGGGCCCCATTGTCCTAATGTGCCCAGGGCCTGTAATAGGTTAAAGACGGCCCGGGCAACGTTTAACTAAGATGGCGAAAGAGATGCGACGAAGGTAAAAACGTTCCTGACGGCGGCATCGTTCTACAAGCGGGTGGAAAAAATGTGCGACGAGGACGCGCTCAACAGTGTACCGCTTGTGCTGGAGGACGAGGCGGCAGTGTGGTGGAATGGCGTCTCAGAAGGGATCAGCACTTGGAACGACTTCAAAGATCGACTCCATCGAGCTTTCGCACCCAAGAAGCCTGCGTCAATGATTTACCAGGAGTTTATTTCCACTTATCAAAAGAAAAACGAGCTTACAGAGACTTTTGTTGCTGCACAAAGGGACCTACTCACCCAGTTGCCGTCACCAGCACTTCCCGAATCTGTGAAATTAGATATGATATACGGGACATTGCATAAGAAAATAAGCGTCAAGTCCTTCGCCGATCTCCTGAAGGACGCGCAAAGCGCGGAGGAGCTGTCCGACACCAAACCGCAACCAGCGACGAAGTAGCGCCTACGCTGCAGTTTTTGCAAGAACCCTGGCCACTCAGTAGACGTTTGTAGAAAAAAGAAGTTTGCAGAAGGGAAAACTCCTACAACGGCAACTGCGACGTCTCAGGCAATACAATCAACTAAGTCACAGGCAGGGACACAGATGCCATCACCATCAGCGCCTAAGTTTTCTTGCTACCGTGGTGCACGCACAAGTTGCCCTACGTTTCCAAGAAACCTCGCAATCAAGATGTTAAGAAGGAGGATTTAAGCTTTTGTGCACTAGGTGGCGACCTGGACGAGCGACCGAGGCCCTGTGTATTGTGTGTATGCATCACTATTGGTGGCATTCACGGCTATTCACATATTTATTTATTTATTTATTTATTTATTATTCAAATAAGTTACACAGCATTACAGTTAAACACCAAGGCACTGTGAACTACAAAGATACAAACATAAAGACAACTTAAAACTATCTTGAATTAGGCGACGTAACGACGTGGCCCCGTTGCGTCGTCTGATCCGGCGTAGAATTCACATATGGACACCTGTGCGAAATCATGCTTCTTATGAGCTTTATTACCAACTCAAGAAACGAGGGTATCAGTTTACCGAAGAGACTGTGAATTTTACGCAAGCTAATGGGTTCCCGAAAACTAAAACGGTCCTCAAAGATCACACTTGGAGGACGGATCATACCTATCGTAATGGTGGTCCTACCAGAGGCCAGAACGAATCGTACAGGGGGCCGGGTTCATTCGAGATTCCCTAATGATGCCTTGTCTCCCACAATTCACGTGGTAGTTCATGGACACTCCTGACGAGATCCATGAGCTGTACGAAGAGGATTTCTTCAGATTCGACTCGGGAAAGCAAGCCAGTTTAGGGGTGTCTCATAAGTCTCATAACACCATTAGCCTAAGGGGAGTGCTACTGTTCGTGATGCCTCCACTACACGTCTACGGATGGATCCGCGGACGTCATCGCCGGATGCATCCGCGGACGTGTAGAGGGGGTGATTTGGTCACCTGCGGTAGGTATTTGACGTCCGCGGACGCGTCCGCCACAGATGCGCATGTTGTCGGTTTTTGTGGCCCTTTCAAAGAGCTCAAGGGCGAGCGTCCGGCACCGGCATCGCGACCACACGTCCGACGCGCCGCCATGCCTGCAAATTCCTCGTTTAAGTTAATAAAATCGTTGCGAAAAATGGCTAACTAATAGTCCGATACGCGAAGCCTTGTTTTTATCCATAACTTTCGATATGTCACAAGTGTAATTTCTCTTTTTTATCAATTAGATCACATCTAGTTTTCATGCGGAAAAATATTTTATAACAGATTGGAGCTTTAGGTATAAAGTAGGTATTTGTAAACGACCTCTCTAAATCTGTTAAAAGATTATACAAGTGCATTTTCTTTGCACTATACCATTCTATTAAGCTATTTAGTCACTGTATGGGATTATCAACGGTTTTACCAATAGATGATTATCTCGTAAGTCAAAACAAAAGAAAAATTGGGTGGCTCACGGAAAAAACATAAAAGTGCTCTGTAATAACTTTATGTGCTGAAAAGAAAACCAAGGAAGGGGCAGTTTTGATTTATAACTAATTTCTCAGTAGCTTTATTTATAATTACAACTTAAAGTTTAAAAAAATTCTATTCACGTGAAAAAAACACTTATAAATTTCCAAGTGCGTTTGTTTGATGCAGTGACGTGCTAGTAATCGTTGAACAGAAAATATAACAAATTCATTAATAGCTTCGAATTGCGCAGTCTTATCACTCTTACGCGGAATTTAAACGGAGCGAGATTTACGCGGGAACTCCGCACGCCGTTGCCCGCCGCACGCCGGCGCAGCCGGAGTAGCCGGACCAATCAGCGCTCGCTACAAGTTCGCGTTTTAAAAGTGCGTGAAGTGCGCCGCGATCTGTTTGTTGATCAACAAAAGTTGTATTTGGTTCTTGCAAATGTTCCATATTTTCATGAAACATGTCAAATAAATGTGTTATATGTGATCAAGTGGTTAATTTTGACACAGTGTGCGTAAAAGAAAAAGGGATTGTTAGATTGATAGGGGCAAGCAAAGAAAGAGACGATGGGAAAGCAGTGCTTTTTTAAGGAAAGTTAGATTTGAAGTTACACAGAAAATGTCGCATGGCATACACCAATGATAAGTGCATCTTGGCTTTCAAAAAACCTAAAGAAAACCAGGAATCTCAGCCAGAATCGAGCGAACATTTTAAGTTTAATGAAAAATGTTTGTTTTGCGCCGGCGACGCGTCTTCATATTTTGTAGAACTGCAAGTAAAGGTGCCGGTTCAAAAAAGGATTAATGTATCTTTTGTAACAAAAGCAGAAACAAAAGACATTATTGTGCGATATGCGCTGATCCACGAAGATGCTTGGAGTAAAGAAGTAAGTAACAATTCATTATTAACCTATCATTGTCTTGAACATATTGTGAAAACACAAATCAAATTATTTATTAACTAAATATTTTGATTTGTACTTTAAATTTTTCTCCAGTAGTCACACTACTTAATTCTATATAAATTATAAATATTAGATGTCATATACCAAAGAAAAACGACCAAGATCACCTATGTCCGAGGTGGGGATCGAACCCACGTACTCAGCTTTCGCGGCTGATGCCTGTACCCCTCGGCCACTCGGTCTTAGCAACCACCGGTCAAATTTCTCGGGTATATGCAATCCCTTACAAGGCTAGGCGCCTTTGACCATTCTCTAAGGGCAAGCACTAACTACATGCCTGCACCTCCTATTAGAATACTTTACAGTTTTCTAGAATAGCTCTATTCTAGACACTCGGTCTTAGCAACCACCGGTCAAATTTCTCGGGTATATGCAATCCCTTACAAGGCTAGGCGCCTTTGACCATTCTCTAAGGGCAAGCACTAACTACATGCCTGCACCTCCTATTAGAATACTTTACAGTTTTCTAGAATAGAGCTATTCTAGAAAACTGTAAAGTATTCTAATTACAGTTTTCTAGAATAGAGCTATTCTAGAAAACTGTAAAGTATTCTAATAGGAGGTGCAGGCATGTAGTTAGTGCTTGCCCTTAGAGAATGGTCAAAGGCGCCTAGCCTTGTAAGGGATTGCATATACCCGAGAAATTTGACCGGTGGTTGCTAAGACCGAGTGGCCGAGGGGTACAGGCATCAGCCGCGAAAGCTGAGTACGTGGGTTCGATCCCCACCTCGGACATAGGTGATCTTGGTCGTTTTTCTTTGGTATATGACATCTAATATTTAAAATCTATCATTGTCTATTTAGAAAACAAAACTGTGCTTTCGAGTTCGTCCGAATACCTATAGAAATATAGTTACAGGTACTTACATGAATTACTAATTTAACAATTTAAAGTAATAGGATGGTAATCGTTTTCGTTACTTTGATTGTCGTTTTTAGGGTTCCTTAGTCAACTAGGAACCCTTATAGTTTCGTCATGTCCGTCCGTTTGTCTGTCTGTCTGTCTGTCCGGGTTTAACCCCTCGTATGCTTAGGCACGGATCCGTGCGTGGGAATTTCAATCTATTGTTTTAAGTGTCAAGGTCATTTTTACAGTAACATAATTTGACAGGCAGCATAGGAGGGGTTAATCTCAGTGACTGTTGGTACTAGAAAGATGAAATTTGGTACATACAGGGTGTAAGTCTAATACGGGCGAAGCTCTTAACGGGTGTTAGTTTACGACATAATAAGTACATTCAAATAACTTTTACTTAAAATTAGAGCAACAAAATTTTCCATACAAAATAATTCGGCGCGCAATGTAGAGCAACATACGCGAGTTAAGCACTCGTTGACAGCTAATTTCAAAAGCAGTTGACATAACTGCCATATCAACAATAACAAATGTTCGTACCTACATTGCTGCTCCGATAATCTTAAAAAAATTCTGTGGGGTCTGACTGAATTAAGAGTAACTTTAAAAAAACCTTGTAATCCATGATTACACTAATGAATCCCATGCCTGGTTTAATTGATCGCCCGTATTAGATTTACACACTGTATATGTAACTCGACTAGGTACGCCGACAAAGTGGTAAAATTAAAAGAGGAAAAAATAGTTTATTTCGGGTACCTCCCGTATACCTAAAGTGGGGGGTGATTTTTTTTTCGTTTCAACCCTATCATGTGATATATCGTTGGATATCGTTATCGTTGGTTTTCAAAAATAAACGCTCCGGAAGAAAAAAATTGCGTCCCCCCCTCTAACTTTTGAACTGTAGGTACAAAAAATATGAAAAAAATCATGAAAGTAGAGTTTTATAAAACATATAAAATATATAACAGGTGGGAATAACCCTTACCAGCGGTAACAAAGTGTTAGTAACAGGCGGGAATAATCCGGAGGTACGAGAGAGCATGTCATCGCATCTGCTGGGTTTCCGACGCAGTTGCCGTGGTATTGTTGGGTGGTAATATCATAGAGGTAATGATCGTTTTTTAGAAGACGCAATGTACTGCAATGTTTGTCAATTTAGTACTATGACATGAGACGTCAAGTTGGGTAAATGTTGACGTACATTGAAAATACTATTTAGTTTGTATGAAAAAGTAAGCACCTACAGATTACATGATTTAAAAAAGTTGTCAGGTTTGAGGAATACTAATTATATTTAAATTTGCTCCTATTACCGGCCGCACCCTGTATATTGTCTTTTGTCGTCCTAAAAATACGTTTTCCACGTTATACGGAATCCTTCGTACGTGAGTCCGACTCGCTACTGGCCGGTTTTTCTTAGTTGACTACGAAACTTATTAGGTAGGTTCTTCGTTTCGATACTTGATGTCCTGTAGAACTTATGCAAGTACCTATATTTTTTCTTTAACGCGATATTTACTCATTCTAAGTAGGTATTCAGAGTATTATAATATGTGGTAACAGATTAGGCTATTATAATATTTGGTACTTAATTGAAAAACGAAGTTCTTTTTACCACTTAACTTAATTACGTAATTTAAAAAAATGGTCATAAATAATGTGTTCAACGAATTAGAATTACCAAATTTAATTTAAGTAGTATTTTTGTACTTAATTTGTAATATACATACTTCATTTTCATAGAAACATTAACAGAAATCATGCAGAAATTGATAATGGACGCGAATCCTAGTTTACGCGGCGAACACCCCATCGCCGGGTTGCTACGGCCATGACGCGGCGCGGCGCGGGCGCAAGCGATTGGTCGGCTCGACTCCCGCTCAGGACGCAGCAATTTAAATTCCGCGTAAGAGAGATAAGACTGCGCAATTCGAAGCTATTTATGAATTTGTTATATTATCTGTTCAACGATTACTAACACGTCACTGCATCGAACAAACGCACTTGGAAATTTATAAGTGTTTTTTTCACGTGAAAAGATTTTTTTTAAACTTTAAGTTGCAATTAAAAATAAAGCTACTGAGAAATAAGTTATAAATCAAAAGTATCAAAACTGCCCCTTCCTTGGTTTTCTTCTCAGCACATAAAAGTTATTACAGAGCACTTTTATGTTTTTTCCGTGAGCCCCCCAATTTTTATTTTGTTTTGAATTACGAGATAATCATCTCTTGGTAAAACCGTTAGATAATCCCATACAGTGACTAAATAGCTTAATAGAATGGTATAGTGCTAAGAAAATGCACTTGTATAATCTTTTAACAGATTTAGAGAGGTCGTTTACAAATATCTACTTTATACCTAAAGCTCCACTCCAATCTGTTATAAAATATTTTTCCTCGTGAAAACTAGATGCGATCTAACTGATTAAAAAAGAAAATCAGACTTGTGAGTTATCGAAGGTTAATTCTCTTTGCGTATCGGACTACTATGCAAGCCTCGTGATTCGGTCCGCGCGTAGGTACGGTCGGTCGAGCCGTCGGTCCAGCTCGTCGGGCGACCGACGAGCTATGAGATTGTGTGGATGCGTCCAGTGCTTCGCTGACGGAGCGACCGAACATACACTCAGCAAAAAAAAATGAATATTGACACAGAGCGCCTTAATACTGAAGTGCGGCTTCGACCGGCACTATAGGATTTATCGTCTGCATTTTATAAAGATCGTGATGCTAAAATAAGTGCTTGGCAAGAGAATAATTCCGGATTTCGATGATATGTCTGACAGTGAGAAAAAGGATATAGGTAAGTAAATAAAACATCATTATTGTTGTAAAATACAATTTTATTAAAAAATATAAGCATCTTGCCACGTTACACTACCAACAGGAGAAACGAAATAGTTGGCAAATTTGTCCCTTATTGCGTCACCTGATCTGATATTAAAGATCGTATCAAGAGTAAGGTCGTCAAAGCCATCAACAGTTAATGTATCCTGTATTCTGTACCCGTCTCTTTCTCGAATGTAGTTATGTAAAACGCAACAAGCCTTTATGATTGCTATTGTATTCGGTAGGGAAGTATTCATTGGTCTGTGAAATATCTTAAATTTAGTACTAATTATTCCAAATGTAGAATCAATATACCTTCTAGCACGGCTTAATCGATATGTCATGAATTTCTTCATTCAATAAAGATTATTTATAGTTTTCCCAGGTTTAATTAGGCACCGGTATATCGCACTTATTACATAGCTTTTAAATTATAATTGTCGGAGCAAAAACTAGATGTTTACAGCCATGGCGTATCCAAAATCACAGACCACAAAAACTCTGCACGGAGCCGGACATAGATAAAAAATATATTAAGGCATAGCCACACGCTACTGTTAAATGTTAAGGTGTTTACACACAATTTAGATATCATAAGTTACAATTCTTAACATCCTCCCGCAGGCAAAGAAAATGGACAACTTAACATTTAAAGAAACTTATATAAAATCTTTACAATATGTCTACTATCAAGACTTTCTATGGCGCTCTTACAATAAACTTAATAGAATTTGACATGTTCTAAAATTAATTTTCACATTTCTGGCGCCATCTACTATGGAAAGACTAAACTATAATCAAGTGGCATACACTTTTTCAATCAGATAAAAAGTTAAAAACATCTTCTTTAAATTTACTTTAGACATTGTATTTTAAGTATAGGGCATATTTAGTAACAATAGGAACAAGAACATGCAGTCTTACTTATTAGCTTAATAACAAAATAATTTTTGTACTCTGGATACAACAATCACAATATCTCAACCGGCATAAGAGTACTATACCCAGGCTCGGAACGATTGCACAAACAAAAAAGGTTCAAATAATTACTAACATTAAATCAAATACCTCTGAGGCATTTTTATAACGCGGCCTCTTCGCGTCTCGGTAAGGATAGGATTAGCTGGATCAGGGTTGTCTTCCAAGAACTCCGCTGTATCTGGATCAGATTCAGAGTCATTATTAAGGTTTGACTTACCTTCTCCATACCTAAAAACATTACATTCTCCATACCTAAAAACTAAATTCGGTCCTAAAATTGTAGCACACGAACATCAGTGTATGCATCAACAGCCTCTTCAATGTAACTGTAATGCACTCGAATTAGTAGAACAACAAACCTACCTGGGTCTCAAAGTCGATCATAGGTTCCACTGGAGCCATCATGTAAACCATGTGTGTAACAGGTTAAGATCAATACTGTCAAAAATTTATATCCTTAGAAATAAATTACCCTACAATACATTAAGGTTATTGTATATGTCTATGGCCGACTCGGTAATAGGCTACGGCATTTCGACCTATGGTAAAACGTATAAAACATATCTTCAAGATATCTACAACCTACAAATAAGATTATTAAAGAATATTGTACCATTAAAAATAAGATATAAATATAAAAATAATTATGGTCAACTTTTTAGGTACTGTAAAGTGATGAACGTTTACGATAAAATAAAATATGCTATAATCTGTGAAAATGCCGATAAAATTAAACATTTGGATAAAAACCTTAGGCCAAGTAAATTACGCTATGTTGCCACCGTACCCTATTACCGTGTCCCCAAGCAGTGTAATGAATATGGCAGAAGAACCTGGAAGTGCATCCTCCCCGAAACATTAAATAACTTACCTTTAGAAATTTTACAGAAATTTGAACTTCAAAATAATAAACAAATAGGAAATGCGTTAAAAAAATATTTTCTTAAAGATATTTTTGAACCAGACGGAGCGGATGCGCTCCCAGGCTGTTCTAATAAGAATTTAAATAAAACAATGTAATTTGATTCATATTTTTTTTTATTAATAAGCGTGAGCAACTCAGATATGTAACCGAGACCACGCTAAAAATCTTTAATTATAAGATTAAGGTCTAGGTTATAAGGTAAAAAATGTAAGTAATATGGATTGAAATAAACAGTTTAAATTTTTTTTTTTTTTTTACCTGTGTCCAGTAGTCCTTCTTTAATGGAGTCCGCCGATAGTTCCAAGGGGTACAGTTTTTGGGAGGCTCTCACTTTGTCACCTGTAGCCGTTCTTACCTTTGCGACCCGAGTAAATCCGTCATTTCCAAGATGGACCTTAACTATGACTCCTACTGGCCAATGTATTCTAGTCATGTCTGTCTCAATCATCACAACATCTTCTACTTGCGGTTCTCTAATGTTTTCCCTATGATTCCTCCTTGCAAGCAGGGATAGATACCTACTCGTTTTTAAACCGTTGTCTAAAATCATGTCTCAATTTTTGTAAATACTGGTATCTCTGACCAAGATTCTCCCTGTCCCCCATTTTCCTTTTTGTTCGCTTCTACTTCTACGGCGTCACTCTACTCTTGGCTAGCACTAGCTGAACATTTACTTTATCACCATATTGTGTGCGTAGAAAAATGCAACCTGCATATGCGTCTTTACTCGCGTCACATATGAATATGACATGGACGCTTGTCTCGCATTCTTCAATTGGTGCATCAGTCAGTCGTCTGGGAAATTTACATTGGTTAATATAATATAGCGTCTCTAACCAATTTTTAAATTCTTTTTCTAATTCTTCTGAAATTTGGTCATCCCATCCTGTATTGTTTAACCACGCTTTCTGTGTGATACGTTTCGGAATAAGTGTAACTGGACAGACCAGACCAAGTGGGTCAAATATCTGCTGCGTTACAGATAGCAATTCTCTCTTTGTTATGTTCTTTATTTCATGTTTTAGGTTAACATTACACTGTAAGTCATCTTGAATGGTGTTCCATGTCATTCCTAAAACGGGAACAGTAACAGTATTGTCAATTCTCTTCGGTGCTGTAACCCAGCCTCTTAGCTCAAACTTATCCATGTTCATGATTGCTTTGGACTCAGTAATAAATTTATCTATCTGATCTTCGGTCTCCACACTTGTCACACAATTATCTACATAGAATGACTCCTTTAGTTTCTGTGCAGTTTCTCTATAGTTCTCAGGGCATTTCTCTAAATGATAGTTTATTATGGCCGCTAAAATAAAGGGGCTGCATGTCAGGCCAAAAACTACTCTTTGATGCCTATATGTTACTACTTCTTGGCACAGCTCAGTATTTTTCCACCAAAGAAACTTCAAAAAATCCCCTTGCTCCCCGTAGATAACCAAGTTTGATAACTGGCTATGTACAAGAAAAAAATATTCCGGTTTTATAACCGGGTTATGAAACGGAATTTTTTTTTCCTCGTAGAAAACCTTTGTTTTATTCAGTTTTCTACGAGGAATTTCTTTTCTTGTTTGATAACCCGGTCATGAAACAGGAATTACTTTTCCTGGTAGAAAACTGTTATTTTATTTGGTTTTCTATGAGGAATAAACTTTTCTTCGTAGCTAACCTAGTTATCAAACGGGAATTATATTTTCCTAGTAGAAAACCGTCATTATAGGTTTTCTATGTGGTTTCGAAATTTTTATTTATTTGTGGAAAATTATGGTACTAAACTAGTATTTCAATACAATTTTTTTATTTTATTGTTTAAACCAAAAGTATTACAACTACGTAAGTACATTTTAATAATTAAAAAAATAAGTATATAAGTATGTAAAAAACTAAAAGAACGGAGAAATTTTCTCAAGGCAATGCCCCACGGTAATTATGTTTTCTTGAAGTTGGGTTATTGCTTTATGTATACGGATATTTACCGCAACATCTATGGCTGCTCTCTTCTTAATTGTGAACCTTTTGTTCACTCTTGAATGTGAAATTCCGTAATATTTTGTGTCATTTTGTAGAACCGATAGTAAATGCGGAAGTGTAGGGTTTTTTCGGCCTACAAAACGATTTAATCTGGAATTCCAGCCTACTGCAAAGTTTGTCGTCCGGTGTTCTTGACCGTGACAGCACCAAATTTGTTGAAAGTTTGTGTCTTTTACCCAATTGTTCAACATATACTTGTTAAAGTTTTAGAAAAAACCTTGAGAAAATTTCTCCGTTCTTTTAGTTTTTTACATACTTATATACCTACTTATTTTTTTAATTATTAAAATGTACCTACTTACGAAGCTGTAATACTTTTGGTTTAAACAATAAAATAAAATCAAATTTATGCCTTTGTCCATGCAGTCATTTAGTGACCATCCACTCTGATCTTTCATAGAAGCATCAAACACTGGTCTCACTTTCGTGGTGCTGCTCGACATTTTTATAACTGGGCGATGAGCTAGATAGTGGCCTTTTCCTTTTTCATCATCTGTTACTTCTTCAATGATCCCTTCTTCTCTCCATTCTCGGAAAACATCATCATAAGTTTGCAGATTTCCCGTTTGCACAAGCTTCTTTGATGTTGTCTGAAGTCGCTTAATAGCTTGTTCGTAGTTCGGCTTTAAATCTGGAGTGTCTTCTTTCCATAACAGGTTCACTTCGTATCTGCCCATGTTGTTCTCTGAAATATTATCATTAAAGCTTTTTAATATTTCTTCCTGCTCTCTCTTTTCCTGTGGGTCTTTAATTCCTAAAAGCTCAATACTCCACAAGTCAGAAATATTATTTGTTTGTGAGAAACAGGTGTGGACTAACATAGAATTGTAAGCACCCATTGAAGGACCTATCAATGTCCACCCCAGTTTTGTTTTCATAGCGAATAAATTGTTTTCCAGATTAATTAGTGTGCCAGTTATTATTGCACCCAGTTGATCTGACCCTATTAATACACCAACATCCACTATGTCACTTTCAATGTCTGTTAATTGTACATTTAGATTGTTGAGTGTCTGTACAATTCTCTTGTCTTGTACTTTAGGCATAATACCACATAATGGAGTATTTCGGGCCGCAGCCGTTAGACTAAAAGCAAAAGAATTGTCAAGTGCACTCACCTTAAATTCATACTTGTTGTAGACCTCTGGTTTAGTTTGTATGCCTCCAAACAATGTATGTCCAAATTCTTCTTGTTCTATTACCTGTAGGTTTAGTTCCTTTGCTAAACTCTCCTTGATGTAAGTCTGTTGCGCACCATTATTGATAAGAATCCTAACTTTCTTCTTCTTGCCTCCATACTCCACAACTGCAGTTAATGTCTGTAACAGAGTGGTAGGTTTTGCCTGACATAGTGTTACATTTTCATTAGGGTTCTTAGGACTTTTGGTTACATTACTGTCATCATCTTTTTTGCTATGTAAATCTGGACATAAAACAACTAAATGCCTTCTTTTACATGCTAAGCATTTTAAAAATGCTCTGCATTGTTTTGCCATATGACCTCGTTTTAAACATATATAACAACCACCTTTCTTTTTAATTAAATCTTTTTTCTCCTCTAAAGTCAAGTCTACCCCTTTACCGCATTCATTCACTGTATGATTATCTTTGTCACAAAACTTTGGCATATGGAAGTACACGTAAAAGAACCCCGCACAAAATGGTCGGAAAAAGCCGTTCGGTCGATTTGGCTGAAATTTTATGGAAATATAGCCTCTAATAGTCTAGTGTGCGAAGTTTCAACGTTAACTAATGACTAGATTTAAACAAATAACGATTTTAGTTTCAACAAAAAACGTAGCAACGATGTATGACGCTAACATGCACTTATTACCTTTTTCCTCAGGTTGATTATGTTGCGATATAGTAAACTGTTCTATAATCTATATACAATAACTAATGTACTACGTTTTATTAGGCTACCTGAATAATGTTAACGAAGTACCTACCTATACTTCGTTTTTTTTAGCATTAGAAAGACCTTTGCAGAACGAGATATAAGGTTTTTTTTACAGGCAAATTCTGCGGATCGAACTGTGAACACGAGTTATTAAATATCACTTATTTATTATCATGCTATATTAATACATACATTACTCAGTGTTGTGAACAGATAAGAAACATAATGTTAGTTAATTTATATTCTAAGATGAAAAGATAAGAATTTTAATAAATTGCGTTTGCAATTTTTCATGGAAAGGTTGACATTAAAAAACCTAAAGAGGCAGAGTTCTCACACAATTTTAAAACGACACTGTCACTGTCCTTCGATTTCATATTGTTGTCGGTTGAGTCGGTTGTGTTTTCTGTTGCTGTTAGCTTACTTAAATATTGTTGTTATTTCGTTTTTTCGGTTTTTGTTCAATTTCGTTATAAATTGTTGATCTATTTAGATATTTTTTTTGTTGGTGCACATTTAAAATGGATGAAGTCGCAGCCGGTTAACGTTTTTTCATCTCTAAAGAAGAAACGGCAAAAGCAAAATACTCTGACTGCCAGTGAAAAGCGGATGGTGGTGAATATTTACAAATTAATGTCAGAAATGTGCCATAGAAAGGAATATCTCACTAAATCGGACCGTGTGAAAAAGACTGCTGTGACTGCTGGCATATCGTTGGCTACGGTAAACAACATTTTAAAAGAAAATAAGTTTTTAAACGAAATTAGATAATACAGTATGTATCACCTCATAGAGAAAAGAAAGAAACCCATTAATGTTTAGATCATACTAAACAACTTTTACTATGGGGCCAAACCCGAATTCACGAAAACAATTTGGACAGTTTCATACATTTTGATTGCGTGATCATGAACACGTTGTATGGGAGAGTAATTTTTTTTTTCGCGAATTCGAGTTAGGCCCCATAGTAAAAGTTGTTTAGTATGATCTAAATATTAATGGGTTTCTTTCTTTGCTCTACGAGGTGATACATACTTTATAATCGATAACACTGTGGAAAATTTTATTATAAACGTTGGTGGTTCCGATTCCTCGGACTCAGCTCACTGACAGTGAATAAAACTATGTATGTCATCTGAGTTTTATTTTCTAATTTGTTACCAAATTCAAACTACATTATGCCTATAATGGCAACAAATACTAAACGACGTTGTCGATGGGTAGGGTTGTCTTACTATTGTCATCTGCTCAGTCTTTATGATACAGTGGCCGCTTTTATACCGATAGTTTAAATCCTTAAATGCATGACTTTTTAAAGTACTGGGAGTGCATAATGTAAGCTAGGTTAAATATGCAAATATTGTTAAATTTTAGACTGGTAACTTCATTAAATTCAGTAAATGTAAAATCGGTACGATATGAGTTACAAATTTATAAAAAAAAATACTTAGTTAAAAACCGCCGAACACTAAACGAAAACCTTAAATATTTAACTTATTTCTAAATTGCCGCCATCTTGCTTATAAAACACATAACTTTTTTTAAGTACAGTTTTGCCAACAAATTAATAATAAATGTGAAATCTATGCGTTCAGCTATCGGTAAATATCAAATAATATGTATGTACATAAGTTCGGAGAAATTCAGTGGTATCGGCCGAAATCGAAGAAGGAAGGTTTACGACCACTGCTTCTTTGTTCACCCGTTTGACAGATAATTCTAATCTTAAATAAAACGAAGTATATACTAGTTATGTAATGGTAATCTACGGAAACAAAAGTTCATATAGTTATATCTATATACGCGGTAGTCAAGCAGTTACATTATTATTTTCTGTTATCTATGAAAACGACGATGCTTGAAGACGAAAGTCTTTGATCAGTGTGTTGCTAGTGCTGACATTCGGTACTGAAACGTGGCCGCTTACAATTGGCCTCATAAGAAGGCTCCAAGTCACCCAAAGGGCAATGGAGAGGGCTACGCTGGGAGTCTCTCTGCGAGATCGTATTAGAAATGAGACCATCCGCAGCAGAATTAAAGTGACCGATATATAGCTCTTCAAATCGCTAAACTGAAGTGGCAGTGGGCGGGGCAACATGGCATTTGCACGGATCTATTCGACCCGATGCAAGTATGGTTATTTTTGTATTGTATTGTATTCTGGCCATTTTCCGCAACTCGACAACAGTAGGTATTTATTCAGGGATCCGCCTCAAAGTTTGTATTCAGTGTTTATTGGAGATTACCTGGAGACCTGTCATTGTATGGAGTTTGTATGGGAGCTTAGACTGGTCCGACCGCACGAAAACCCCTATGTTGGTAATTAAAATTTTAGCAGTAGGTATTTTGTGTGTTATAGGCAAGTTGCATATCAGTTTATCGGTAACCGTACAGTTGTAATTCCTTATCACATGACGAGGCTTGAAATATTATTTTCTGGTGACCTCTCATTGTGTGGAGTTTGTATGAGAGCTTAGAGCAGAGTTCGCAAATATTAGCTCAGGTGATGGGAATATGTGTTCTTAGGTTTATAATGTTGTATATCAATCAGCGGTTTTTTATCAGTGTTACCTTGACAACTATTTTAATGAATATTAAATTATATTAAAATACGTGGGAAAAGCTAAAGTATAGTAAATTTGTGTTGTTTTACTATGAAAAGGGGAAGTTGATTGATAACATGACCTCATTACTATGCAGCTATGCATGATAATATAAAAGATGTATAGCATGTTAGATTCGTGATTCGTAATTTATGATGACTATTAAATGTATCAGTACTCGTCTGAATTATTTATTTCATCTATTGCATTTATCTAGTTGCAGTGGAAATGGACCAAGGACTGTGGATGTTTTATCATATTGATTCATTGAACTGAGCTAGGTTTTCATTCAGTCCGAGTTAGGAGTTCTAAACGTTTAGTTCGCTTAAATATTGACTTGAATATCAATCAATATGATGTTTATATCAAATTTCTTGCATCTTAGCGTAATGTTACAGCTTCAGGCTGTAAATGATACCGACCAGAAAAATGTGACTTTATCTCCATATAAAGATAGTTTTTATTTTCCATCGTGTGCTGTACGGGGTTGGAATATCACACGAGCATATGTTTTAGAAAACACACCACCATCTCCTTCTTCATCATCGTTTGATTGGTATGTACAGTTTTTTATGGGTGAAAAGGGTAGCACAATTTTTTCAAAAACTATGATTGTACATAACGATGAAATAGTAGATTTACCATTATGCATTAATGGTAATATGATTATATTCAAAATGGAAATAATTAAAAATTCGAAGGTTAATGTTTCGCACGCTTTACAAAGACCTCGACCAAGACGTGAAACCAAAATAAAACAAACAATCATGGTCGAAAGATGAGTATTATCAAGTCATTCAAGATGGTGATGATATAGAAATGACGATTCGTGTGTCTAAAAAAACGCCAACTCGCACTTTTTCAACAAGCACCACACCTTTTGAAACTATGAAAGCTACTACCACCGCAAGCCATAGAATGCAAACATTGTCTACAACATCGTCATCGTCTATAACAACAACAAAATCAACGAGTCCTAATACACCTTTGAATGAAGATTGTCGAAAGTATGGCTACATGCTAGGGCAAATGCGTAGGTGGGCTGAAGAAGAGATGTTTTTGATAACTACGGATCCAAATGCTGATCTGTATTGTAAAGATCGTCTTCCAGCTAAGCGTGGTAAGTAATCTATCTTATGAAACTTTAGTACATTATTTTTTTGTTAATTATTATAAATTGACAATAATGTTGATAAAAATAATGGTTGATAAGAATAGTTTCCTGTTTTTAACTACAAAACTAAGTGTGTGAAAATCACTCACCATATTTTCCACTATAAAAGGACGTGTATAGTCACATACATGTCACCATATCCCCCCATACTGTCTTTCGTGGAACAACGGGGAGCAGATTATTTTGAAGCTATAAAATGTCGCAAAAATTCAATTCTTCTCTGAACATTTTAACTGAACGCGGTCAAAGCATAATCAATTGGCTGAAGCCGAAAGATTTACTGTTAAATTGTCCTTATTTAGTTATAGATTCTTATAAAAAAGCATCAAATTTTGACTCGAAAAAAATGCAAACTATAGTCGTTCTGGAACACGGCCAATTAACATTACCATGCCGTTTCGAAGGCTTAGAAGATGATGTAATTCAGGAGTTGAAAAATGGGGGGATTTGTAAAGGTCCAAAAAATAAGACCTGGCTATTCGAGTTTTGTGCTGCTGATGTATAAATACATGTAAGTTGTTTAATATATTTTTTATCTTTTTATAGACTGAATTATAAGTAAATATATATATATATAAACAATGGAATCTGCTTCTTCATCTAATCTAAACCGTAAGTTTATTTCTGTAATCTTTAACCTATAATAAGTTGTGAACGATTGATTTTAAAGTTTGATTTCCTCCACTCCACTTTTTTTAGATCTTCACTGTAAGATTGTATTTTTTTTGTTTCTCTATACAGTTAACGAGAATGCAGCCAGGGACATCGGCAGCAGCAGCAGCAGCAGCACCGGCAGTAACAGTATTATCACCATTAGTGATGACTTGATGAGTTATCCTACAACCAGTTTTTCCGTTAGCCAGCAGCAGCAACATCAAGATCAACAAGAACAATCATCAACATCAGCAGCAACATCAGAAAACAAAGAAAATCTTAACCCTCTACATTGCTTGGAGAGGGCTTACGAAAGCGATACTTCAGAAGAGGTGCGAAATTTCCACCAGATCAATAAGGACAGGTGGATAAGGGCGTTGCAGTGGATCAGTTTGGTTAGAAAATGGCGTCTTCCAATGCCATTACATAATTTTAAAGATGAAGTGGCGCTCGTTTTAAAGCGTTCATATATTGAGTGTAATAATGGTATGAACGATGAGTGTCATAATTATTTGCTATGCGTCATGTGGGATGATATTAACGAAGAAATTGTAGAGATTGTGGGTGATGCTCAAATCAACTTTCAAGATTGGTTCACAGTGTTCACACTGTTAGCATGTGTACCATCAGAGCATTTCGCTTATGTTTATTTCAATTTAAAATAATTGAATTACTTGATTACTGTAATATTTTGCGTACCTAGTTGGTCCTAGGATTGTGGATTTTTGCTATCATAAATCTCCATCTAAACAAGAGATGTAATTTTAATGCTGCTGCTACTGCTGCGAATGTATTATTATTTGTGTACCTAACTATAAAACATGTAATAAAACTATTATTATACTAATATAAAATGGATATTTCATTTAATAAAACCTCAATTTATTCTGAGGGATATTTTATTTATAGAACAAAGCAACTAGACAATGTTATCTTTATCAATCCAACTTTTTTCATCTAAACCAAGCCACTTCACATTGACTTTATTTCCTCGACGTTTTAAAACTCTTTCAACAAGATAAATGTCACTGTTGCTAGTTTTTTGCAATTCTTGTTCATTAAAAATTCAGATATTGATTGATGTTTGACATCTGCAAGTAAACAATATATTTCTTTAATAGTTGCTGTACTTACTTGCTACTTATGAAAATAAACTACTATTTTACCACTAACCTTAAAATAAGTAGAAGTTCATTCACCAAAAGTTTTAAATACTTACAATAAGGCCTAGTCGTTAAAATATACCGATCAAACAACACTATTGTAAAGAAACCAAAAATCACATACATATCTTACGTGAGTTATCACTAACTTTTTTTTGCAAACCACTTATGGCCTGCCGCTGGAACCGCTAGTACTTTTTCCAGCAGTATTATTTACACAATATTTTAACTAACTCACAAAACAAATACCTAAACATCACAAGCAATGGAAGTGAGTAGAGGATTGAAGTATGACAATCTGACATAATGAGTTCTTCAAATGAAGTACATCACAAGTGAGTTGCACAACATTATTACGTCACGTCTATATTGCTTATAACACCAGGCTTAATTATATTTTTATATGTAAAAATATTTTTGATAAAAAACTATTTTTTTTCTTAAGAAGGGAGGAGTTCGAAACCCGCTTCTCTGTTGCCCTACCCTAAAAGCTTTCTGTTACAACTGATACAAGGTATAAATTCCGAAGTATTGACGTAAATCAGTTCTACCTAATTTACCTTATCCTCGTGGCTACAACATTGTATAATTTCCCACTACCGATGTAAATGACTTCTCGTTATTTGACTAATCCCTGGTCATGGCAATGAGCAAGTCAAAAACCTATAGAATTGTTATCTATGATGCATGTGTTCTTCAGGTGTCACACACATACTGTTGGTGTTAGTGTCCCAATACTTCGTGGTAATACATATTAATGTATAAGGGGAGCGGCGACTGACCAAGCCTCATCAACGTCTTTGGCCCCATGTCGACTGGTACGAATCATCCGCTCCTTCTTAACAGAGCGTCGCTTCAAAGTTGCAGTGGAAGAAGCCACATCCTCGGAACGACCGATCCACGCGGGAGTTCCCCAGGGGAGTTGCCTCTCACCAACGCTTTACTCACGGTACACAGATGACATCCCGGTTGCTCCCGACTTCCAGCTGGCCCTAATCGACGACAATTGGACGCCCTGCCAGAATGGCTGACTGAGCAAATGGAGACTCTCAGTGAACGTGAGTAAGACGCAGGCACTCCTCGGATAAGGATAATCCCTAAGCCGTCAAAGGGGGACAAACGATGCCAAAGGCCTATCGCCCAATCGGCCTACTATCGATGTGCGGCAAGGTGATGGAAAAGATGGTCTTTGGCAGACTGACGTGGGAACTGGCGCGTGGGGAAGGGCTAAGCCAAAGACAGTATGGCTTCACCGCCTGGCTACCTGGAAGATAGAAGAGTGAAATTGGGCTACCTGGGTGAGCTGGTGGAGGTCTCCACGAACAGGGGGTGTATCCAAGGATCGATAGGGGGCCCCCTTTTGTGGAACCTTCAACTGGACCCGCTGCTCGCAGATACTGAGGGAGGATGTGCGCAGATTCAGGCCTTTGCGGATGACATCCTTGTGATGGCTGTGGCGGACTCCATGGCGGAACTCAATGGGAAAGTAAACGAAACCCTGGCTAAGGTGGCAGACTGGGGCAGTAGGCACAAACTAAAGTTCGCCGCGCACAAGACGCAAGCCATCATTATTACCAAGAAACTTAAGTATGACCCTCCTCAGTTTCGAATCTTGGATGTCCGGATCGCTCGGACCGATGCTATGAAGCTGCTGGGACTCATCATAGACGAGAACCTGGGGTTCGGGAAACACCTGGACGCGGTGATTGCAAAGGCCCCGAGTTTAATCCACTGTGTTGTACGCGGCGGGAGCCTGGGGTGAAGTAGCCAAGAAAGGGTATGCGAGGAAGAGGCTGGACAATGTAACGAGGGCTTTTGCAATCAAGATCTCAAAGGCCCATCGGACGGTCTCTTTGGTCTCGGCCTTGGCTATGGCGAGGGTTCTACCCCTAGACCTGAGGCTCATAGAGCAGCGTGAGCTTTATGAGACAAAAAGAGGGAAAAACCTAGATGAACTGCCAGGGAGGAGGCTACAGTTAAGAGTGCACCCCTCTACCCTTCCGCATCCTGCTAATAGGAAACAACTACACTTCGGCGCGGTCAGCGAAGAAAGTGACCTAAAGAGAAAAAGTGATAGATTGGAGTACTACACCGATGGTAGCAAGATTCAAGGAAGGGTGGGGGCGGCTGTGTCCGTATGGAGAGAGGTCGGCCGATGGCGGTTGGCAGTCTCCGACCCCGGCGATGGGGCATCCCCGCCGTTGCTGTCTCCGAATCCTCGATCGCCGCTGCTTTCTGCGGTGTCGCCGTATGGGACGGGGACCCCCGAAGCGGCGGACGCCTCGCCGCTGGATCTGGACCGTGCGGAGGGCGAGCTTCCGAGGCTGGCTCCACTGTCGCCGTTCTTCCCGCTGTTGAGCGACGAGTCCGAGATATCGACCCCACCGCCAGCTGTATCCCAGGATGGGGCGGGGCCCTCGACCTCCCCTCCGCACCCTCTCCAGGCGGAGAGAGTGCTGTAGAGTCAGGCCCGGAGCAATATGAAGATTCCGGTAGCTCATGGCGGCTCGCGACGGAGGAAAACTCGCGCAGTTCGGGCTGTCACTGTGGACCGGCCGGAAAATCGCAGATGGCGATTAATGACACTTCTCCGACCGGGGCCGGGTCGACGCGAGCCAAGGATATATTTTTCGCGGAACCGCAACCTAACGCGCCACCTGAAGACGCGGCACCGGGGACTGAAGCCCCGCGAGCAGGCTACAGCGTTCGCCGTTTACGGATGCATCAAAACGGAGGAACCGCATGTGTACTGCCCGCCCCAGTTCGCCCCGCCGGAGACGCTCCTGCGAAAGATGACAGGAATCGACCGGGAGTGGCTGTTGGCGGCTCGCCGCCAATAGGGTGAATTGTGTCCCTAGTTCGGGTGTGCTGATTGTTATTATTGTTAGTTAAAATCTTTGAATTGCTAAATAATTTGATTATTTTCAAAATTGGAATCGTATGTTCTGTAGTTGCTCATGCCTCTGCAACAAGTTATACAAATGTTGTTACTTCTAGGTACAAGAAAAAATTATTGTATGTATCTCAGTAGTTGCTCGTGCATATGCACGTACATTATATACAAATGTGGTTACATTTAGTTATTAGGAAAATATTAGGAAAATTAAGTTGATTATTTACAAGAATCGTAATTGTATGTTTTGCTGTAGCTGTTCGTGCATCTGCACGCACATGGTATACAAATGTTGTTACTTTTAGGTATAAGAAAAAGTAAGTAGACTATTTACATAAATTTTGATTGTATGATTTATAATTATAATTTATGACTTTACAATTACATGTTATACAAATGTTGATACACTTTGTTACTAGAGAAATAAATAATTGAAAGCAATAACTACAATAAACTGTTAATAAGTTCGAGTAATAAATATTTGGAATTGGAATTGTCACTACAAGTAGATATTAAGTTAATAATGTCATTACATTAGCATAGGCCCACAGGCACAATATTAGAAAAGAAGAAAAATAAATAATCACCGAATAGTAAACATCGGTGGGAAAAGATACTTTACAAAAAAAAAATTACCTTATCCTCGTGGCTACAACATTGTATAATTTCCCACTACCGATGTAAATGACTTCTCGTTATTTGACTAATCCCTGGTCATGGCAATGAGCAAGTCAAAAACCTATAGAATTGTTATCTATGATGCATGTGTTCTTCAGGTGTGACACACATCCTGTTGGTGTTAGTGTCCCAATACTTCGTGGTAATACATATTAATGTAATTTACGGGGAGCGGCGACTCACCAAGCCTATTACTCTTCTTATATTCTTCGTCATCGCCGTTGCCGCTAATGCTGTCCCCGCTTGGGTCGGCTGCGTCCGGGGGCCGGACCCCGACTCCGACACCCTGTTCGCCGTTGTCGTCCCCGCTTGGGACGGACGCGTCTGGGCACTCGGCCCTGGCCCTGATGCGCTCTCCGCCGCTGCCGCCTATGCTGTCCCCGCCGCTAATAATAATATTATTTAATTCTTAGGATTTATTGTATTTTGAGTGAGCATGAACAACGCCAAAACGCGTACGACAATTTACATAAAATAAATTAAAGTCACTGAAAACTATAATCTTACTAATTCTTTCTAACATTTATAATGTTTAACATTTAAATTGTCAATTGTTTTAGAACTAACCAAGCATCAACATGGAATCTCTGAAATTAATTGCAACTAATAAAATAGCCCAACATCTGTTAAAAAATAAATCGTCACGTTGTCCTTTACAAACTCTGTCACTAGTGACAGACTAAGTTTATGCTCTCGAAATACCAAAATCTTTAGAATATTATTTAATTCTTAGGATTTATTGTATTTTGAGTGAGCATGAACAAAGCCAAAACGCGTAGGACAATTTACATAAAATAAATTCTTTCAACATTCATAATGTTTAACATTTAAATTGTCAATTGATTTAGAACTAATCAAGCATCGACATGGAATCACTGAAATTATTTGCAACCAATAAAATAGCCCAACATCTGTTAAAAATAAATCGTAACGTTGTCCTTTACATACTCTGTCACTGGTCACAGACGAAGTTTATGCTCTCGAAATACCAAAATCTTTAGAATTATTATTTAATTCTTAGGATTTATTGTATTTTGAGTGAGCATGAACAACGCCAAAACGCGTACGACTATTTACATAAAATAAATTAAAGTCACAGAAAACTATAATCTCACTAATTCTTTCTAACATACATAATGTTTAACATTTAAATTGTCAATTGTTTTAGAACTAACCAAGCATCAACATGGAATCTCTGAAATTAATTGCAACTAATAAAATAGCCCAACATCTGTTAAAAAATAAATCGTCACGTTGTCCTTTACAAACTCTGTCACTGGTGACAGACGAAGTTTATGCTCTCAAAATACCAAAATCTTTAGAATTATTATTTAATTCTTAGGATTTATTGTATTTTGTGTGAGCATGAACAACGCCAAAACGCGTACGACTATTTACATAAAATAAATTAAAGTCACAGAAAACTATAATCTCACTAATTCTTTCTAACATACATAATGTTTAACATTTAAATTGTCAATTGTTTTAGAACTAACCAAGCATCAACATGGAATCTCTGAAATTAATTGCAACTAATAAAATAGCCCAACATCTGTTAAAAAATAAATCGTCACGTTGTCCTTTACAAACTCTGTCACTAGTGACAGACGAACTGTATGCTCTCGAAATACCAAAATCTTTAGATTATTATTTAATTCTTAGGATTTATTGTATTTTGAGTGAGCATGAAAAACGCCAAAACGCGTACGACTATTTACATAAAATAAATTAAAGTCACAGAAAACTATAATCTCACTAATTCTTTCTAACATTCATAATGTTTAACATTTAAATTGTCAATTGTTTTAGAACTAACCAAGCATCAACATGGAATCTCTGAAATTAATTGCAACTAATAAAATAGCCCAACATCTGTTAAAAAATTTGTCCTTTACAAACTCTGTCACTAGTGACAGACGAAGTGTATGCTCTCGAAATACCAAAATCTTTAGATTATTATTTAATTCTTAGGATTTATTGTATTTTGTGTGAGCATGAACGCGTACGACTATTTACATAAAATAAATTAAAGTCACAGAAAACTATAATCTCACTAATTCTTTCTAACATTCATAATGTTTAACATTTAAATTGTCAATTGTTTTAGAACTAACCAAGCATCAACATGGAATCTCTGAAATTAATTGCAACTAATAAAATAGCCCAACATCTGTTAAAAAATAAATCGTCACGTTGTCCTTTACAAACTCTGTCACTAGTGACAGACTAAGTTCATGCTCTCGAAGTACCAAAATCCTTAGAATATTATTTAATTCTTAGGATTTATTGTATTTTGAGTGAGCATGAACAAAGCCAAAACGCGTAGGACAATTTATATAAAATAAATTCTTTCAACATTCATAATGTTTAACATTTAAATTGTAAATTGTTTTAGAACTAACCAAGCATCAACATGGAATCTCTGAAATTATTTGCAACTAATAAAATAGCCCAACATCTGTTAAAAAATAAATCGTCACGTTGTCCTTTACAAACTCTGTCACTGGTGACAGACGAAGTTTATGCTCTCGAAATACCAAAATCTTTAGAATTATTATTTAATTCTTAGGATTTATTGTATTTTGAGTGAGCATGAACAACGCCAAAACGCGTACGACTATTTACATAAAATAAATTAAAGTCACAGAAAACTATAATCTCACTAATTCTTTCTAACATTCATAATGTTTAACATTTAAATTGTCAATTGTTTTAGAAATAACCAAGCATCAACATGGAATCTCTGAAATTAATTGCAACTAATAAAATAGCCCAACATCTGTTAAAAAATAAATCGTCACGTTGTCCTTTACAAACTCTGTCACTAGTGACAGACTAAGTTTATGCTCTCGAAGTACCAAAATCCTTAGAATATTATTTAATTCTTAGGATTTATTGTATTTTGAGTGAGCATGAACAAAGCCAAAACGCGTAGGAAAATTTATATAAAATAAATTCTTTCAACATTCATAATGTTTAACATTTAAATTGTCAATTGTTTTAGAACTAACCAAGCATCGACATGGAATCTCTGAAATTATTTGCAACTAATAAAATAGCCCAACATCTGTTAAAAAATAAATCGTCACGTTGTCCTTTACAAACTCTGTCACTAGTGACAGACTAAGTTTATGCTCTCGAAATACCAAAATCTTTAGAATATTATTTAATTCTTAGGATTTATTGTATTTTGAGTGAGCATGAACAAAGCCAAAATGCGTAGGACAATTTACATAAAATAAATTCTTTCAACATTCATAATGTTTAACATTTAAATTGTCAATTGATTTAGAACTAATCAAGCATCGACATGGAATCACTGAAATTATTTGCAACTAATAAAATAGCCCAACATCTGTTAAAAAATAAATCGTCACGTTGTCCTTTACAAACTCTGTCACCGGTGACAGACGAAGTTTATGCTCTCGAAATACCAAAATCTTTAGAATATTATTATTTTGAGTATTATTTTGAGTGAGCATGACTAACGCCAAAACGCGCAGGACAATTTACATAAAATAAATTCTTTCAACATCCATAATGTTAAACATTTAAATTGTCAATTGTTTTAGAACTAACCAAGCATCAACATGGAATCTCTGAAATTAATTGCAACTAATAAAATAGCCCAACATCTGTTAAAAAATAAATCGTCACGTTGTCCTTTACAAACTCTGTCACTAGTGACAGACGAAGTGTATGCTCTCGAAATACCAAAATCTTTAGATTATTATTTAATTCTTAGGATTTATTGTATTTTGAGTGAGCATGAACAACGCCAAAACGCGTAGGACAATTTACATAAAATAAATTAAAGTCACAGAAAACTATAATCTCACTAATTGTTTCTAACATTCATAATGTTTAACATTTAAATTGTCAATTGTTTTAGAACTAACCAAGCATCAACATGGAATCTCTGAAATTAATTGCAACTAATAAAATAGCCCAACATCTGTTAAAAAATAAATCGTCACGTTGTCCTTTACAAACTCTGTCACTAGTGACAGACTAAGTTTATGCTCTCGAAGTACCAAAATCCTTAGAATATTATTTAATTCTTAGGATTTATTGTATTTTGAGTGAGCATGAACAAAGCCAAAACGCGTAGGACAATTTATATAAAATAAATTCTTTCAACATTCATAATGTTTAACATTTAAATTGTCAATTGTTTTAGAACTAACCAAGCATCAACATGGAATCTCTGAAATTAATTGCAACTAATAAAATAGCCCAACATCTGTTAAAAAATAAATCGTCACGTTGTCCTTTACAAACTCTGTCACTAGTGACAGACGAAGTGTATGCTCTCGAAATACCAAAATCTTAAGATTATTATTTAAATCTTAGGATTTATTGTATTTTGAGTGAGCATGAACAACGCCAAAACGCGTAGGACAATTTACATAAAATAAATTAAAGTCACAGAAAACTATAATCTCACTAATTCTTTCTAACATTCATAATGTTTAACATTTAAATTGTCAATTGTTTTAGAACTAACCAAGCATCAACATGGAATCTCTGAAATTAATTGCAACTAATAAAATAGCCCAACATCTGTTAAAAAATAAATCGTCACGTTGTCCTTTACAAACTCTGTCACTAGTGACAGACTAAGTTTATGCTCTCGAAGTACCAAAATCCTTAGAATATTATTTAATTCTTAGGATTTATTGTATTTTGAGTGAGCATGAACAAAGCCAAAACGCGTAGGACAATTTATATAAAATAAATTCTTTCAACATTCATAATGTTTAACATTTAAATTGTCAATTGTTTTAGAACTAACCAAGCATCAACATGGAATCTCTGAAATTATTTGCAACTAATAAAATAGCCCAACATCTGTTAAAAAATAAATCGTCACGTTGTCCTTTACAAACTCTGTCACTAGTGACAGACTAAGTTTACGCTCTCGAAGTACCAAAATCCTTAGAATATTATTTAATTCTTAGGATTTATTGTATTTTGAGTGAGCATGAACAAAGCCAAAACGCGTAGGACAATTTATATAAAATAAATTCTTTCAACATTCATAATGTTTAACATTTAAATTGTCAATTGTTTTAGAACTAACCAAGCATCAACATGGAATCTCTGAAATTATTTGCAACTAATAAAATAGCCCAACATCTGTTAAAAAATAAATCGTCACGTTGTCCTTTACAAACTCTGTCACTTGTGACAGACTAAGTTTATGCTCTCGAAATACCAAAATCTTTGGAATATTATTTAATTCTTAGGATTTATTGTATTTTGAGTGAGCATGAACAACGCCAAAACGCGTAGGACAATTTACATAAAATAAATTCTTTCAACATCCATAATGTTTAACATTTAAATTGTCAATTGTTTTAAAACTAACCAAGCATCAACAGGGAATCACTAAAATTATTTGCAACTAATAAAATAACCCAACATCTGTTAAAAAATAAATCGTAACGTTGTCCTTTACAAACTCTGTCACTTGGTGACAGACGAAGTTTATGCTCTCGAAATACCAAAATCTTTGGAATATTATTTAATTCTTAGGATTTATTGTATTTTGAGTGAGCATGAACAAAGCCAAAACGCGTAGGACAATTTACATAAAATAAATTCTTTCAACATCCATAATGTTTAACATTTAAATTGTCAATTGTTTTAGAACTAACCAAGCATCAACATGGAATCTCTGAAATTAATTGCAACTAATAAAATAGCCCAACATCTGTTAAAAAATAAATCGTAACGTTGTCCTTTACAAACTCTCATCACTACTAACAGACGAAGTTTATGCTCTCGAAATACCAAAATCTTTAGAATATTTTTAAGAAGCAAGGAGGCAGCAACAAACAAAAAAGATGTAGGGCTTAGTGAAAATAGTTCCATACATCCCCACCAAAGAGAAAGGAAGTAGGGTTTAGTGGAAGAAGTTCCATACATCCCCACCAAACAACAAGTGAGTAGAGTCAAATGGAAGAAAATCCATGTATCGCTACAAGGGGGAAAATAGTAGGGATATATATTAAAAAATCCACCTTTCCCCACCAAGGGATCAAAAAGTAAAGATTAACGGAAAAAATAACACATATCCCTACCAGCGGGGAAAGCAATTGGGATGATTGGAGTATATTCCATCTGGCCCTACCATTAGTAAATAGCAGGGATAGATGGACGACTCAATTCCATGTATCCCTACCGGTAGAAATAAATGGAAACGTATTCCTCATGTCCCCACTAAGGGGGGTTTCCGAGTAGGGATACATGGAATAGGGCAAGTTTTTTGTTTTCTTTTTAAGTAAGCTATGTCTTAAATTTTAGGTGAAACACTGCTATACATAGCAGCAAAGAACGGCCACCTTGAAATAGTACAGCTCCTTGTCAACCTGGAAGCAAATGTCCACACCGCGAACTGTTCTGATGGAACACGACCTCTTGTTATTGCGGTGACACAATGCCATAAGCCGATCGTCGAGTTTCTCCTCAAATATTGTGAGGAAAAGGGCCATCAAGATATGAAGTATTTGTACGCTGCGGCAGG
>JALPQI010010070.1:0-29310 GCA_025490895.1 Thaumatotibia leucotreta | reverse complement strand
TGCAAATTTACCGAAGACTTCCGAAGGTCTAGTTTTTGGTGAAAATACTTCAAGTTTTATTTATTTTGTTTTAGACCAAGATATCAACTACTCGTTGTCACGTGTGTTTGTATTTGAGCTTTGGATAGATGCTGTCAACAATAGTAATGCGGAAAAATGCAAATTCGTTATCCAGCAATTATCTAAACAGTTTTTAGAAAATAATGTGAATACCCAAAATCTAGAGACAAGGTGTCGTTATTTACGTAAAAAAATAAGGGAGTACTACAAAAAAGCGTCTCAGAACAAGAAAATTTTATTAAATAGACATTCGGACTGGCTTAACGTACGGGAAAACGTTGTGTTAACAAGGTTCCAAGTAAAAAATACAGCGATTGTGGATATCCATGAAAGTATGAGTGAGGCTGTTGCTGGAACTAAACGACGACGTGGTAGACGTTTTAATTCACGAGTCAGAGGTGATAGAATATGCTCTTTTACCTATAGGTGAGATGTCAGAAGAGGCTGCAGAAGCCAGCATAACACGCGAAAACTATCTCGGGTGGCGAGCAACACCGATTTACTGAATAGACTTTTATTAACTTCCGATCCTTTCATCACTGGCCTGCGAAGTTTGCCCCAAAAAAAGAAAGGATCACTTCCAAAAGATTGTGTTTCACTAATTTTAGAACAAACCTAACATAAAAAAGAATTTAGCACTATGTATCATATTTTTATTGCAAGTTTTTTATTTTCGTCCACCGTTGTATGAACGCGGGACCACTGTGCAGTATTGCGTATTTCATCATTTCATGATAAGAATGTTTACGTAGTAGGTGTTTACGTACAACAATAGTACTTAGATTACATGCCGAGGCTAATAAAATAAGAAATGTCTCAGAAAGCGAAGTTGAGGTCTATTATGACATACGCAATACTGCCTTAAAATATATATATATATATATTGAGAAAATATATATATATATATCTATATATATATATATATATATATATATATATATTTTCTCAAAAATTAAATTCAAAAATTCAAAAAAAAAAATATATATATTTTAAGGCAGTATTGCGTATGTCATAATAGACCTCAACTTCGCTTTCTGAGACATTTCTTATTTTATTAGCCTCGGCATGTAATCTAAGTACTATTGTTGTACAGTCACCGGCAATAGTATCTTACGCTATGAAGGCTGCAAAAATATATGACACGCTCTTATGTCAGTAGACATAAGATTGTGTCAGATATTTTTGCGGCCTTTATAGCGCAAGATACTATTGCCGGTGACTGTACGTAAACACCTACTACGTAAACATTCTTATTATGAAATACGCAATACTGCATTAAAAAAATACCTACTGCTCGTTAATACCTACTAAATGGTCGCAAAGGCGGAAGTACACAATGAGCCAAATACGTTGGCCCAATGTGTAACCTACACTAGTAAGACATTTTTACCTTGTTGCCACAAATGGATTTTTATGAGAAAAATACATTTAATACAATATTGTATTGTGCATTAAATATCAAAAAATTGAGGTTGTCAGCCTCTTGTAAATTAAAAAAAAAAATTTAATAAAAAAAAAAAAATTTTTTTAGGCATTTGTAAAAAAGTTAGAACCTTGATTTTTTTTTTTGAAAATGTATTGCTACTAGTGCCATGTATAATCCAAATTTCAAAGAAATCTAACCATTAGTTTAGCTTCAAAAAATAAAAAAAGATTTTTAATTTTTTTTTTTTTTTATCCAAACCAAGGGGATTCCAGGCTTGAAATATTGTAAAATGATAGCTTATAATAAGACCAATAAACGCTTCTAAGAAAGGTATACATTCCAGCCAGGGGCAGTTTCACTATAGAAATGCGGCTAGACCCTTTAACTTCTTCTGCTCTCCTATTGTAGCATTAAGAAAAAATAATTATAAACACAATAGGTAATGTGTTGTTTTGTGGGCAATGCTATCCAGAATAAAATAAAGAGCTGTAAAACGTGCATTGAGTTTTCACAATGAAACAACTAGTTAGATAAAAATAAATATTTTATTAAACTGGTCGAATTCGTTACGCGCGCGTCGACCAGAGCTCGGGTGACTAGACTGTACACTCAACATCATATGTATACATAAACAATTTAATTTCTGTTCAAACAGAAAATCAACACTTAGTAATATACGTTACATCGCTACTTAATATAATCCATATCGCTAATACTCGAGTATTAGATATTAAATCCACCGAAAAATATAACACACTGGAAGTATTTATTACAATAGCTTCCTAAAATAATTGTTAGTCTTATCCGTTACTTCACTAACCGCTGTCAGTAAAGAGTGGCATGCCGCCGCAAATCTAAAATCAGTCAACTGGGACACTGCTTCGAAGATTCTACACATGCAATGGCATGTGAGAGAGAAGCTGTGCGGGCTATCTGTTTTGGCTATGTGCATTAGTGGTGCCTGTCTTTATAAAATACATTTGATCGATAACATTTTATAACAGTAGGATAAATTTGGCTTTCTTAAATCTTCACATAGCAGATTGGCGATTGGACGGTATTTATTTAAAACTCTGCGTCACCGAGAACGTTGTACATGAGGCGCTTGAATGAGTTCGATTGCTGGATGTGCTCTTCGTGTAATGAGTTTACCTGGAAATTAAAAAATATTGTCAAAATAAAGGGATGTATATGTAAATTGGAGTTGCAAATGCCGTCATCACGAAGTCTCCGCGAAACTTATGTAATATATGTATCTTCTTATTAAAGAGAATCAATATAAATGTAATAAGTGATTAACACCTTCCCCACTAACTTAGGTGACTTTGCCACTTTCATTTCAACTTTGCCCACGTCCCAGAAAAGTCTAATTCCTTCAATTAATCGGTCGGAATGGATAAAATAATTATTTGTTTTTATATTTTTTTAAGATCTAAGAGGTAATGTTGGTACACAAGATGATACGGATTTTTGAAGCAGGATTCAGATTGCTATAATTTAGAAAAAAAGCTAAAATTAATTTGGAATATTGTTTAAACTTTATTATAGTGGTAATAGGTTTACGATACTTACGAAGGTCGTTTTTTTCACGTGGCCGTTCACCTGCTCGGGCTTTTTCGTTGGCTTCGGAGTGGGCGCGGGCCTCTGCCAATAAACATTATTTATTAGAAATGTTTATACAATTACACATACAGGTCGGTATCAGAAATATCTAAAGTACCTATACTAAAATTAACGTCAAATAAAAAATGACGCATTAGTGTAATTTGATTTTCTATGGTTAATTAATGAGCAGTGGACTATAAATAAGTAGTCTCCACTCCATATGTCCAAGTATTTAACTTATAATTTTATAGACTTTGCTTGTAGATACCTTAATTAAATTAGGTAACATTGTACAGTTGACCTGTGAATTTGTAGGTCAGCACGGAGTCATTCAGAGTCATAGCTGCAGTTATCGATAAAATGTATGCATATTGACAGGTCTTAAAATGAAAATCAGCAGAACCCTACATTTTCGGGATAAAATCAAAGACTATCGCAACTTAGCTAGTATTTTTTATGATATCGATTTCCAAGAAAGAAAATTTGACAGTTTAAAAATGAGCTATCTATAGATGAAGTCTATTGGAAAATGGTGAGTTTTATCTTTACATTAATAAGGGTTAGTCTATAACTGTCAAAGCTCCGTTCTTAAATCTCAGGGACTATAAAACGTTTATGTGTTGCTAGATTGCACAGGATGATTAGCCAAGTTGCCAATCGCTAGCGCTTGCTAGCGCATCGTAGTTTTACCTCTCTGTCACTCATTCATAATAGTGCGACAAAGAGGGAAAACTACGATGCGCTGGCAAGCGCTAGCGATTGGCAACTTGGCTAAGCACCCAGTTGTTGCCGTATAAATTCCTGATTATGAAAAAGATCTTAAAAAAGCTCACCTTATTGGGCGGCGCAGTGAAGACCTTGCACTCAACAGGCTGCGGCACCTCCTGCACCACGTCGCCGAGCCCGTCCTCCTGCAGCGCCTTGAACGTCTCCGACTTGGCCGGGTCGTACAGCAGCGTCGGCTTGTGGCTGCGGGCGGCGGGCGGCGGCGGGGCGTTAGTGTTTAGTGGTTAGCGGGCGCAACAGAGAGAAACATTAGACCGGGTTAGGAGGGCGCGGAAGCGGTTAGTGACGTACGGTATTTAGATAGGTCGAAATACTATCAGAAACTGACATGACTTATAAGCTAGTATAAATAATTATAGCTACACCCACACGATGACACGATGTGAACGTGGGGCGGATGGCGTTTTCAGAAAAATCGTGTACTTAATTAGTGAAATTGTTAAAAAATATTAATCGTAGTTTTGTAACGATACTTACCAAAGTTTTATTCGAAGGATAATGCTAACTCTCGCATACTAGTGTCAAATTACTATTGAGTTTTAACTTTATTATCCGAGAGTCTGCGTTATTCTTCGAAAAAAATTAAGCATTCAATTAATAATAATAATTAATAAGATGTTGACTTCAAAAATTAAAAGCTGTATAAACAGCGATATTTTTTTGTAAGATATGTTAAATAGTTGTCGTGACAAAACAAAGAGTGATTTAACTTTTCTTAACAACTCACGCTAATTTGGTGCAATTTTTTTAAAACGCCCAGATGAACGTCGCTGTGTCTCGGCGACGGAGATCGAAAGATTCGCAAGAAAGATAGCAAAATAAAAATAAAATAAGCATTAATGCGTCGTGAGATGGGCGTCGAGCCGGTGTCTAGTAAAACACTTGCCTCTTGACAACGTGTGGCCGTCCATAATGGCCGTTCGCGCTAAATAACCAGAGAAATAGCTCATTAAGCATAATTCAACATTTTTGAAGAGCGGACCTGTGGATCCATGAATCGGAAACTTCCATTAGTTAAGGTTAAGATGTAAGGGATTTATAAACCGTTACCGAGCAACCAATCACGAATGAACTTAATATGGATTGAGTAGTTGTATTATATTTTCTGTGTATAGCACACGAAGCGGAGGGATCACTACTAGATTCACTAGTCTAATTTTGAAGTCTAATATAAGCCAATATATAATATCACTAGTGATTTCTAGCTAGATAAAATATATATACAACATATAGACGGCACAGGTTAAAAAATCCTCTAACAAAATGTTTTCTCACTGTGTGGCTAATTTTGCAATAATTATATGCAGACAGACGGACGGTCAAGCATTGAATGTGTGAATATAACTAGCTTGGCATTCAGCCATGCTCCTGAAATTCAGTGCCAATATATTCGTAGTCTCAAAATGATGACACTCAAAAAACATTTTCTACATATATTATCTCTTTACTCCGATATCGCAGGAGTAAACAAAATTATTAAAAAGAAGTACTAAAAATAACAAAGACGAACTCATAATTTGTCAGATATTTTGAAATATTTGAAGTTGGTATATAAATAAATTCCAGAATTTAAAACAGGTCACAAGGTAGCGTAGTTTATACTATGAAACTGTCCATCTTTGCATGATCTACTTTGCCTATGATTTTAATGGGCAAAGTTGCCCTCCATAACAAAAATAGACGGTTAGAAAATAAACTCCAAACTAACGTGAAGTAAAGAGTTTATTTTAATTTTAAATCCATTTATTTACGCTACGATGTTTTCTATACTTACGGCAAGGGCGAGGTCTGTTGCCTAATGGAGTTGGCGATGTTTTGCTCCGAGTATAGATTGATCGGGGAGTTGAATTGCTTGTGTGTAACCTGAAAAGATAAAGCAACGTTAGATAAAAGTAAACATGAAACAATTATGAACAAATACTGACAATTCCTGTAACGAGACTTTGAAAACAAATCGCATCTCTTCATTGTAAATTTATTTTCTGATGGGAGTCCGTTCGCCAATTTACATAAAAACTAGTGACATAAATAAGAAGAAAAGCACTCAAGAGTGACAAAAAACAATGTGTGAATAATATAAACGATGAAAATGAGAAGCTTCAATCAAGATGGCTTATAGACAGATGAACAGATTGACATTCCATTGCAGCTATTATACAAAAATAAGCTATTGTAATACATAAATACTTTCTAATGTATATTTGTTTTCTCGTTTTATCGTCTACCTTTTGACAATGCATATCGAAATGGACTTCCACGTGAAATATAATGACTTGCTGTAATCGAGTGACTATTTCCCTACCATGCCTTCCGTGGATTTCACGTTCATATCTACACATCTCACCTTTCATGCATCTTATTCGCAATATGCAAGTGAGATGTATAGAAAGTAAGTACAGGGCGCTAGTATTCACCGCGGCAAAATGGTAAGGATATATTAACTGAAATAGCTTGCAATGTAATGTCAAGTAGCTGAGAAGGAGCATGCTCGAAGCCTCTAACACGCCACACGCTAACCACCTTGTTGCCTTCGTCACCGATCACTCGCTGCACCACCGATTCAGCCACCTGAGTTGTTATGAAAAATTCTAAATATAGTACTCTCTAAGCCGTGCAAATTTTATGTAAGCCTTTGTGCCAAATTCGTAACTGACGAATCAAAATATCTAATTCATCTAATTTTCTTTGTACTAAGAGCGTTACTTAAAAGGCAATTCTACAATCTATATAACTATAAGCTGTATGCGTCTAATATGTGTTCAAAACTGTAAGATCTACTAGTGTTTTTTATAATAATTAGGTATAGAGTACATCGGCCATGATAGCTAGAAATTTTACTTAAATTATAAGTAGACTAAAGAAAAAATCATAGCAAAAATCATAACATGACAACCGTTTAAGTGAGCGTCTTAAAATTTAAACTACTCGGGTTTTAGTGAGATTGCAGACGGGTATGTCATATTATCATGTCAAGATTTCTACTCTAATGATGATTAGTATTGTGTTTTGTGTCTGTTTGTGTGTGCATGCATGTGTGTATAGTGCATAGGAAAAGTAAGTGCATATCTACAGTCAAGTGCAAAAATAAGTATCAATATAATCAGTTCATAAATATGTTACGACGTTCTTATTAAACAGAATTAGAGTGCACTGGGACATATTTTTGAACATTTTTGTGTACACCTTATTTTGTCTTTGACTGTACCTATTTAATTTAGGTTCATAATTTTACTCTCCCAGCTTTTAAACTAAAAGCTACTAAAATAACATAACGATATTGTAAATGTTTTGCCTTTTTATAAATAATATAACTACCCAAATATTATTTATTCAATTTTAGGCAAAGATACAAAAAGATGGGCAAAGTTGAATACAAGTTTTAATTTTAACCACTGTGGACGTTCAGTAGTCATCAACATGTACTAATTAAATATTATTTGATTAGTCTAGAAGTTACGTGTATTAAGCGAAAAGTATAATTACCCGTAGCTCGTAGCTACGTCTTTATAACATAAAATAACCCGTGTAATGTTAAAACGCAATTGATGTGAAACTGTGCCTTGCCTTGTTTACTATTTGAACACGTAATAAAATCTAAAATAGAACCGGTCCTTGGCTTTTATTGTCCGCCTTGAATTTTACTTCTTTGTATGCATAACCGTACGCAATGAACTTAATGTAATTTTGAACATTTTCTAACCAAATCTTCACAATCCGTATCCGAGATGGCAATCGTTCATCGAAATTCTAAAGAAAAATACAAAAAGCCTGTGTGGCAGATACGTTTACAATGTTTTATGGCTAAGCAATCGTTTTTGGTTTTAAATTTATTTTAATAAAAAAAACAGCTTTGATGACTTATTTACTTTGCGCTCAGGGGACTGCGTACCAATAGGTACCTAAGTAAGGTGCCTATTATACGATATATATACAATATTATATCGTATAATGGGCAAGTCCATCACATTTTATTATACGCTAACCAGGTTTTTGGGATTCAGTGCCTCAAAACATTGCCCTCTAAAAGGGCTTTAGCTACCTATGAAATTGTGTGAAATACTACTTAAACCTGATAACGATGATTTAGATTAGATTTTTGATACTTATAGCATTTTCTGCAGCTCAAAGGAACTGTAGAATCCAGCATGTTTATTTGTTATGTCTACGTGCCCCTGACTAAAATGTTGACAGAAGACCTCATAACGTCATAACGAAGTGACCTTCTAAAGCTTACATCTTTAATTTAGATAATGAACGGTAATACGACCGAAAAGTGATGTTCTTCATTTCCGATTTGATGAACTATTGTCATCTTGAACTTTGTTTAAAAAAAACGGTAACCTGATTCTTCCAGATCTGGATATGCTTGGCATATTAGAAATATTAGAATCAGTATCACGCACTGATATTATATTATCTTGATACCTAATAAAAAATACGAGTAGAGTCTCCAAAAAATTGTTCCATTATATCCCGTTTTCTATGTTGTACTAAAAGAGTGGCGTAACTGAAACTTAAATTTTGTATAAAAATCTTGGGTATTTTTTTCTTAATATTACAATCGAATCAGCTCGTGATTTTGTCTTGAATTAAGCCTATGCCCACTAGACCGTACCATACCATGACCGTAGTATGAACGTGTCAGACAAAAAACTATTATTTGTATTGAAAAGTATGAGACTATGCCCACTAGGAAGTTCCGGCGCCGGCCAACACAGTCTCATACTTTTCAATTCAAAGAATATTTTTTGTCTGATACGTTCATGCTACGGTTATGGTATGGTACGGTCTAGTGGGCAGAGACCTTTAGCCCAAGCCAGTCCAGATTTGTAAGAACTAGGTTACCGGTTTTTTTTAAACACTCAGGTACAGCCAAGGGTATAAATGTATATATAATTTTAGACCTTATACTGCAGGCACAAGTAAAAAATGTATACAGATGTATTGCAAAACCCTTTATCTTCGGCTTTTCACGGAAACATCCGAATTCAAATTGCTGTCACAATGAACTTCAGTATATATTGCGCTGAAGCTAATTGAGACAGGGAGATTAATTCGGGCGTTTCCTTGAAAAGCCGAAGAGAAAAGATTTTGCACTACATCTGTACACATTTATGACTGTACCTGTTGATATCTGATGGCGTGTCAACGTACCTTTTGCCTCATAAGTGTGTCGCGGTAGTCGTGGCTCGGGGGCGCCCTCATGGCGGGGTTGGGGTGGTGGCGCAGGTAGGACTCCGTGGGGCCCGGCTCGCGGCGCACCTTGGCGCCGGGGAGTACTAGCGGCGTCGTGCGGTAAGGCTGTAATATAACAGCGCAATATAACAAATCGTAAAGTCCATTTCAAATACGAAGGCCCAATCCCACTTGACAAAGTCATTAGGCCTCAATAATGGGATCAGTGATAAAAAAAGATACCTGGCCAGACCCTTTTGTGGCGTGATATTTTATGCATACATCGGTGTACGACACGTGCCAATTTGTAGTGGACCCATTAAATGACAAAAGATTCGAGTGGCAACGGGTTTTCGTATTTGAAATGGACTATACTATCGTAGGTTCAGTTAGGACTAGGGGGGCTACCATGACGTAGTAATGCGATTCAGTTTAGGTTCAGGGAAAGCGATAGTGATATACGACTCGTACAGCCTTGTCACTTTCTCTCGACCTAGGAGACCCCCCTGAGATCAAAACTGGTTATTTAGAAAAACCTCGAAATACCTCAATATTTACAATCTTTATGTAGTACTTAATATTTAATGTAACGAACAAAATCGTATTTTTAAATTACTCCAAACAAAGAATTTGTATACCGAAGAACGAAAAAGAACGGAATTAGAATCGTTATTTTGTATGGACATAAAACCAGTATCCAATCCCTGGTTTGGACACATCCTGTCTCCTGACTTCGTGGGGTCCCCCGCTTAGGTGACCGCACTGTTGCCCTGGAATCTCATCATCATCATCTTACAAGCATGGAGCGCCTGTGCTTACACAAGCTAAGACTGTGCGAGAACCAACCTACCAACGCGTTTGTATCATACATTTTATCGCCACCGTCAAAGGTGTAACAAAAAGTAAGACTACACTTCTATAGACATTACATGGTGCTTAGCAGACTAAGGGGGATATAAGTATTTTGATCGAAGCTTTCACGGCTTTCACTTATATTTTTTACAGCAAAATGTGTTGTTGATGTCATTGAAGGATTTATAATTGATGTCATGTAGGTAGCAAAGTAAGTTAGCCAACAGTGCCACCAGGGGGCACCTCTAACTAGGGTTTGCAATTCGAATATTCGAATACTCGTATATTTGAATTATTCGCCAGAAATAATATTCGAATATGACAGCAGGTATTATTCGAATAAAACGAATATTTCGAATAGTGAAATTTGTGTGAAAATAATTTATTTTTGCGAAGAATTATAATAAAATTCCAAAATTAACATTAACATCTATGTAAAAATGTATGTTAATGATTAAACAAAGTTAATTTAAATATTAATGACTTAGTGGTTTTACTTAAAAGGGAATATTTAGCAATTTTGTTTTCCAAAGATGTTCAAACGCTCAAAGCAAAGATCTGACAAATCTCTTAAAAAGTTTACCAACCACCAGACCATGAATAGAGAGTTTAGTTTCAGTGCAGTGTCTTATATATCAATATAAAGCCATAACACAAAATTTAAATAAGTGGGAGCAATTGGCAATTCTAAAAATTATGCGATCTTCAGTATATTATTTGATTTATCGTATACCTAGCCATAGGTATTTTTAAATTGGTATAAAAATAAAAATCCTGGTATCTTGCTTCGTAATTAGAATCGTAATTACCTTGAATACTGAATCCTGTGACCTACACAAACCTATCCTAATAGCTCGCTTATATCTTTCTGGCTTGATACAGTAATAATGATATTATAATCAGCACTCAAATAAAACCAAATTAACTCATTATTAAACGGGACAGTTTTTGTTCCCTTACCCCTTGAATAAGGTTTAACTTACTCCCCGAGTCAATTAAGCAGCTTCTTAATGAATAAAATTGTTATTTTTTTACTATTACGCTATTACAAGCTTATTCAACTTAATTTGAATAAAATTTTAGACTCAAAATCCTCTTGTTTTAGTTATGATTCATCATCACGAATTATATACAAATTTCAGTATTTTTTTTCATAACTAATTATTATTGGCACGCAGTTTTTTATACATACCTACATGTCAGATCAAAAATGTAAATAGCTAATGATTGAGTTTATCAATGTGTGATCAAGCGATAAAAACAATGAGATACAATTTTAAACTTCTTACCCTGAATACTGAATCTTGACCAGCTAAAAAGCTACGGACCATACTTGCCTCTTAGGTACCATAATCATCTGTCTTTTGTATCGAGAGGTTATAACGCTTTTATTTTACGTCATATATTTTACAATTACATCCCTTTAAAACATTAATTAGATATTTTTTCAATAATATTCGTTTTCTTCGAAAAATTCGAATATTCGAATACTGGCAATAGAAGTATTCGTATTATTCGAATACTAAAATTGGACGAATATTGCAAACCCTACCTCTAACCATGCCGAATTATGATCGAGTGCTAGTTAAAGAAATAGGGAAATCAGAACATTCAGAACCAATGGTTCCGGGTTCCTGTCATTCTTGTGATTAGCCGTGAAACATAGAAATTGTAGAATATAGAAGGAGAAAGTTAATTACTCAATATTGAAGTAGGTAATTACAGGGCTATGTAATCAAAATCACAATCGCTCTCTTCGTTTTACGAAAGTTGATCAAAAAAACTATAAGGGTAACTTCGTAGCACAAAATAATTATTTAAGTTAACTTTTGTTTAAACATAAAAGCTCTTAAATAAGTCCTAAAAATGTAATCAACCCGTAACAATACCATGTATATTTCAGCTTTTTAGGTAAATACTTATAACAATTACTACGACAAACCGAAGACAGATGGACGGACAAAGCGAATGCATCTTTGTTTTTGCTATTTTGGCTAAAGAAACGTTAAAAATTTAAACAGGTCAACTCATTTTCAGTATTTTATCTAGAATCTGGAGAACTTTAGATTCAGCCATAAATTAAAGGAATCGAGGTTACAAGCTAAAACTCGCGACGCCCGCTATATTTACACCGAGGTTACTTCATGTGAGTTATGATTTCTCGCACCTACTATTTAAATAAAATAAAATCTAACACTTTCATATCGTTCTTATCTGAGTCTTATAACGTTTGCTATAGAGTTGACGTTTCTTCTGAAGTAACATGTTGTTGTAACCTTTTTATTCGTATGCCCCAAAATGCGTTACATGTGGGTCGTGGTCGGATATAAAATCAAGCCACATCAAAGATTAGGGACGTAAGAAAAATCGGTAGGAGACAATTCTTAAGAATTATGTTTGAAGGCCAGGTATATTGGTTTGAAGAAGCAATGTCAGTAATGAGACGGTAAGCGGCATTGATTTAAAAATAGATAAAAACACGTGCGTCAAAATATCTCGACTGTCGCAAACATAAATAAATCCTATTTTATAACAATAACAAAACTGTACGAAGAGGAACTGAAATAATTTGTTTTCCTGACAAAAAAACTGAATACGCTCCAAGGCAAAGTTGCTGCAAACTCGCTTTGTAACACCTAGAATAAAGGCAAAAGAAGGTGTACCTACATAAAATGCTTAAAAACATGTCCCAATGCATTTTAATTCTGTGAAATAAGAACGTCGTACCATATTTTATAAGAGGATTCTTTAGATATATATTTTTGCACTTGTCTACACTACAAGTACCTACTTACTACACTGCGCTTAAAAAGTCACGTTTTACGGTTATACTCGTACCGCCCTCATAAAGCCTCATAAGTACGATAACTAGTTTTTTACTATTCATCATTGTTCACTTCATTAACCTATAAATATTTTCAGGTTAATACGCATTTTTAAAACCTATTTATCACAGCTATACTTAGAGGGGAGTATTTTTTACCTTCTCAATGTTATTTAAAGTAAAATTTTGAATTGGTACCTACATGTCTTTCGTAATGTAGGAAGCAAAAAACAGACTTTTGAAAATAAACTAAAAACTGTGCCACCAAATGGCTAACAAAAGCAGTCTATTCCCGTATGTTTACCCACGAGCCGCTGCTGACGCAACGCGCTCGGCGTCTATGAAGCTTGCGAATTCTTTCTTGCCATTTCGTTCTATTATTACTCTCAATATATTATCGAAGTGCTCTTTTATTACAGACATATTTTTAACGAACCGCAATATGGCTCCTATTGGCGTACTGGATAGGTATTGATAGTGATTCATTTTGAAAACATTTTAATGTACCTAAATAGGTCGTGTTATTCAACTACTAAGTATTGTATGAATACATTCAAGACGAATACCAAATACTAATATTACATACAATATATTCGTTATAATTTATTGTTGCCTGTCATACTGGATAAAGCAACAATTATACTGTTTTCCTTTTGGGAGCATTCTATGAAAACATCAACTTTTGTCGCTTACGTATAAAATAAAATGAGCTAGCTGAAACACTTTCAATCTTAAAGCCTAGATATAGATAGTATTATTATACTTAACTGTAACTCAGCATACTAATTTATTTTCTCAAAAGTATTGAAAAGACAGTGCTCGCTTACGACACTTCCATAACATGCCCTTTTGACTTTTTGAAGGTTTCATAGAAACGCTGAAAGCTTCTGATTAAGTATTAGAAGTTTATTTACGATTAACAGCAGTACATTCATTTAACAACACTAAGATCTTTCAGTGATTAAGCAGAGGATGTGGAGTTTTCTGTCACTGTTTTGCGGAAATTGAATGTGTCCGTCCCGATAGTTGAAGTTCCCGTTATGGAGAACTAATTAACTAAAATAAACCCCAGTAGGAAAACTCTAACGCGATTTTTTTTGCTATTTTATAAGAGTTACTATTTTTACAAAGAAAGTTGAAAGAAAAAGTATAAAAAGAAAGTTGAAAGAAAAAAGTAAAGATTTCAAACGTGACCTTGACAACTTTGCCATAGGGCAAAGTTACCCATTTTACGATAAATTACTTATTGTATTAACTGGGTTCCCCTTCTCTATTACAATTCTTATTCATCAAATAATATATTACCTCGACGAAAATACATCAATTGCAATTGTCTAGTCTACAGTTACCTCGGTAAGAAAATAATCTTGTAGGTACCTACTTAAGTTAGGTAGTTAAATGTAAGTTGGGACCTACGTACGTAATGATTGCATGTTCGATTTTTACGTTAATTTTGTAGACCACTCTGATTTGTCACTTATTTTCGAATTATATTTGAGTTTATTATGGAAAAATAAAAATATTTACAATCTCAGACTAAGGTACGGCAGGTAAAACTTTTACAAAATAATATGGCAATGAAATCAAAGCTTGTAATAGGGACACTACGCTTTTAGGCCTAATTTAAGGTAAGATTTTGTGCCTATATTGAAAACACCCCAATAAGCGACAATGTCAAGCCCCAATTTCAACACCCAACTACAGCTTTATTGCTATAACATAAGGATTGCAAATGTCGTCAATTGGGGCTGATAATTACATTCATAGCGACTTAGTAGGTACTCCGTAAGATCAGAATTCCAGCAGCCAATACCACAAAATTTTACATGCGTAGAATTCTACAAAATTGACAACTTTTTGTATGAGAATTGTATTGCACGCTTGCAAAGTTTTGTGGTATCCCATCAACTTTTCCTGGCAACTTCCTGTTTTTTTCATGGTTATCATGCCGTAACAAACATGTTGTCGTAACAAGTCGTTGAAGCCAAAACATGTTTTTTGACATTAATACTCGTTACAGCCGCCAGGTCTTCACGTGGGTGTAAAGAAGTAACGGATGACATTGCGACTGAAATAGCACACAGCTGACGATTCATATCACAACGATCTGTGAAATGGAAGGTGAATTCATTGGAATCACTTTCGATCTTTTGATGCCAATTTTAAAATGAATAAACTAAGTTTTGTTTGCTCATTTTATGCCGGTTGTACCTGTAAAAGCTTCGGCTTTAAAATAATCCCGTTACTGTAAGAAAGGAAATGCTAGGTTTTACTAGCTAAAACAACTAGAAGAGAAGAAACTACCTGTACGTAGGTAATGTATCCTTATCGGCAACAGCATTACAAACAAGAGAACATTTTAATTAACCCTTTGTATGCCTTGTTCCGTTTCCTGCCTTAGACTGGACTTCAAAAATTCACGGTTGAACATAAAGTTGGATGGATACATTTTTTAGACATCGGCTTACAAAAGGTAAAATTGCAGGTACCTAATATATAATTATGTAGAAATATCTTTAAACGTGTACTTACAAGTACATTTAGGGTTTCTGTTGATTAAGTTAGAAACAAGAAGTGTCTACTTAAGCGAAACAACGTCATTCTGGTAGAACTTTAATTAATATCAACATATAAAGCAGTCATGATATTAACTCATACAGATGACATTCGCGTGGAAATATCTCTACGAGACGAAGTAAGAAAGAAACTGATAGGTGTTGATGAGAAGACTAATCGAACAAGATCATTTGCTAGCTGTATCACTATTCAGGACAGCGTGCTAGACATAAAACTATATACATTTTAAAGCTTCAATCCCGACGTATCACTTACTCAGGAATATTACGGCATAAAACCCACGACACGATTATTACATCACATATTTTGCAACACGCTTTCAAGTGCTCCCGAATTAGACCGCGTTTAGAAGATTCGAGAAATCAACCATTCCGAATCGTTTAATCCAACCGATATGTTCAATTAGATGTTACTCGAATTCTACAACACTGCGCGCGTCGGAAGGATCCTGAGCGTTTTTAGTAGGATTATATAGTAAGAGCTTCACGCACCCAGTTGGTGACCACTTCATCTTCAGGGTGCATGGGATCCTGGTATCCGTTGGGGAAGAAGTTGGGGTTGACGGCCATCTTGGAAGCACTAGCACTTGGCACTGACGTGGTCCGAGCGACGAGCGAGCGATCACTGCCGCTCCAGCGAGACCGCGTAAACAACGTTTTGATGCAATCTATTTCGGAAAATAGGGGGAAAATAGGCGTGACGTGGGCCGTGGGCCAGGGCCGCGTTTGCCGCCGTTAACCTGTCATTATTTATTGTCCCACTGGATCATTCCCGAGAGCTGGAGGTTAGTTTAGCCACGGGGTCCCTTGCTGATAGTTGGTTCAATTAATTTATTCGCCAGTAAAGACAGACTTATTTTTGAAAGACAAAAGGTTGCAAGTCCATAATTCAAATACGGTTTTACTGGTTATTATAAAACTTTGAACCTATTTTCCCAGACCTTTGAACATTCTGTAGTAGGTAGGTACATAAGTAATACTTACCCCTACTAGGGTACTATCTATTAGTTTATATTCCTAAATCAAAAAGGGTTCTTAAACATTTTCATTTCGAGATTTAAACTGGTCTAACTTTTCAGATTAAGTAGATATTATTAGGTAGGTAGGGGCCTAGTTTACGTAACATCAACACCTTTGAACATCAGCAAGCCAATTTTTTTAGGGAGCTCATGTGTTTCCGTTTTATTAATTACAGATAAAATTTGAGTGTACTTATACATTTAACGTAAAACAGTTCAGTGATTGTAATTGCTACGCATGTTTTCACCGATTTGGTTGCAGTAACTATTATTATACACCGCTGCATAGGTACAATCATTACAATGTCACAGAAGCCACCGCCAAAACAAACAAATTGAAAGCTCAGTCCTACTAACCTTTTCTTTCGGACACAATAAAATTCTTGATGTCTGTTAGCTTTAGTATATCCGGTTGCCTTCTACCATCTTTTTTCTACATGGGACCGTATTTTGAAGATAGAAGAATCAATGTGGATCAAGATTTTTCAAATCGTTTTTCAGGGATGATAAAAGAGATCTATTGAGTACAAGCTCTAAAGTACCTAATATCAACATTATCAACTAAGTACTTAATAGCTCAAATAAAGGCAAGCCTTCCGGCAAAATTTCGAAAGGTGGTCAGACACCATGAAATACTTAATACAATTGTGGTTTTATGCACAGGGCAGACCATTTGGCGCGTCAAGTCAAGTGTAAGGCAATTATTTACTGCTAATCACTAAGAAATCATCAATCATCAAATATACGAATTATACCACGTCTCCGACGTACAGTCGGTCGAGTGGCCGTATCAGTTAGAGGTCACCATTAGTTACAGTTAGAGTTGTACCTAGTATTAGTTACACCTACAGAAAAGAAAAATATCACTGACACTTGCCAATTCCGACCGCAATCTTGACAAGGGGATAAAATTACTGACATGTCAGGAAATCTGACGTAGTTATAGCTGCCCTAGAGACATCGAACCGACTAAGGTGCTCAAAAATATCTGAACATGCACTCTAACACCATGACAATAGAGGCCAGGGGAGCGATTTTTGTACCTCACCGTTGTGTTTTCACCATCTTCAGTAACTTACAGGCGCGAATCCAGGCCTCCGTTGAGGGGGGGGGGGGGCACTGTCCTATGACATGATAGTGTTTTATACCTACATAAATCTGCACCTAGGCATACAAAAGTCCAGTGTGAGGGGGGGGGGGGGGAGTGCCCCCATTGGCCCCCCTGGATTCGGGCCTGGTGACTTACAATGAGGAGATGGTGTTGATTAGGAGTGGAAGGTGGCACTAAGTAGGTAAGTAGGTCCAAAATGAGGGTAAGGATTACATCATATTCATATATTATATGAGTTTGAAAAAAAATGCGGCCAGCGGAGTCACTTGTTTCAGTGACGAAAAATCTGTGAAGGAAACATTCATTGGAACACTCCTCTGCTCAGATGTCTTTGTAAGTACCCTGGCCTCTCCGATATATATATCGATGGTGACGGCAGTAAGAATACGTTTGTCAGGACTCACGACCTCAACTCTTCCCGGGTGTAAAAGTCCACTAAGGGGTTGAAGTGTCATCGACCATTTATTTATCGAATATTGATGACTAGCAGCAGCATCATCATAGTGGACACACTACTGCGATCGCCAACGCTTGCCCAGCTTGGACATTTACCTCCTATTATTCTTCCTAATCGCCTATACGCATAGGTAATAGGAGAAGCCTTTGTCCAGTAGTGGAATGATGTAGGCTGATAACTGATGGCAACTGTACTAGTCATCATATCAGCCGAAAGACGTCCACTTCTGAACATAGGCCTCCCCCAAATTGCTACAATTACCGGTCCTGTGCCACCCGCATCCAACGGACTCCTGCGACCTTCACCAGGTCATCAGTCTACCTTGTGGGGGGCCTACTCACGCTGCGCCTTCCAGTACGTGGGCGCCACTCGAGAACATTCCCGCCCCAGTCTTTACAGTCAACAAACCCCCATGACTGTACCAGCAGTGTTATCCACTAAGGAAACCGCCTTGCTGTCAGCGCAGTGTCAGCGCTGCGGTAGCGTCGAGCCTAAAAATGGTATTCACTAATGTACTTTAAACGACACTAGTGTTCAGCGACGAATGCTGCGTGAGATGGAACTACACTGCGTCGAGAGTTTGACGTTTAATGTACGAACTTCGTATTCTCTAACGAAAAACAGCGACGAACTCGCCCACAACCTCGCTCACAGCCTCGATTCCTAATGTCAAATAAAATAGCTACCTAGGATTTTAGACAAGGCTGTGTCTCGACGTCGAGCTCGTTGACGAACGCAGCGTCGAATGTGTGAATAAGAGAATAGCAATAGCAGTATCCCGCTAAAATTCGCAAATCTCCACGCGCAGCCGAAACTTGACTCGCTGCCACATTCTCAGCAATTCACATCGAGCTAGTACGGAGTCTAATTGCGATCCGTGATTCAGAAATCCGATTTAGACGAGTATTATGAATAGGATTACGTGCACGTTACTCATACTTATAAATTCAGTAGGCATATGAGATGGATGGGATTCTACAAACGTCGGCTATACTCCTACTTTCTGTTTGGGGATCTTTCTGTTATTTTTAATCTGAATCATAATCTTCAGCTTTCACTCCTTATGACTCTTATGAGAGTTAGTCTCGGTTTATTAATGAACTTCAAAAAAAGGAGGAGGTTCTCAATACAACAATTTTTTTTCTTGTATGTATGTTACTCGATATCTCCGAGAAACGTGAACCGATTTAATTTTAATTTAAAAAAATTGTGATTGATCGAACCGAGATGGTCCCGTTGGCACGAAGTTGATGTCTGATGATGGGATCTTGGAGAAATCGAGGGATCTCTTCAAATGTTATAGGTACATGTAAGGCGCTTTTGGTAATTTTCATTCATTTACACCAATTTGCATTCAGAAAGTAGGATTTGATGATAAAAACCACAGATGATAGGATCATGGAGATGTTGGTTGAAGTTGGCTGTTTTTTAATTCTAAATTTGGTGATTAATAACTTTTTCCTATGCACTGTCTATTTCATTTGGTACTATTATAGGATTTAGTAGTTACCTAGATATCTGACAAACTTAGAAATAATAATTTGTTATTCAAGAGTGCAAAGTTGTATTTTATCCGAGAGTATGAAATTGAAACACGAGCAAGCGAAAGGATTCTATAGTTAGACCATGAGCGAAGCGAGTGGTTCTAAAATAGAATCCTGAGCGTAGCGAATGTTGTAACATACGAGAAGTAAACACATAAGTAAATACATAAGTAAATACATTTGCGCCCGTGTGTAACACAAAACTTTCCCCTCACCATAGCGAGGAAACTTAAAAAAGGTACCTAATTAATTTTTCAAATTACAACCATCGTCACATTTAATGATAATTATTTTCGAAACGCATCATGGCTATATGCTATAGGTATGTATGCCAAACTAAGTATTTGAATTTTTAACATCTCACTTGTTAACATTACTTAATGCAAGATTTTGATGCAGTAAACTTAACTCCACGATTTTGAAGTATTCCTGTAGTTTCACTTTATAACAGAAGATTCTGAAAGTTGTGTATATTTTACTATTTTTACGCATGTCGGAGCCGGTTAACCTAAAATATTTAATGACATTGATGATATATCTGCGTTTTGTAATTGCGTCTATTCATATTAGAAAACATTATCATCATTCACTAAAACACAGATTACTTATGGAATTTAAGGGTTTATGAGTTAAAATCAGTATAATAAATAAAGTTTCGTATTTTTTACTACATTCTCAAACAGTTTATTTAATTATAATTAATGTGGAAGGACTCCTTTACGAGAATTTTACGTTTTGTTATCCGTAAAACTAAAGCTACTTCGTGCTCCGCTCCAAGGTCATTACTTCGCTCACTAGTGATTAAAATGAGGTTTTACGTGCTCGTATTAAAGGGTAAACGAGCTAATGAGGGGGAAAACTACTTTACGTGTTGAGTAAAACGCAACTGGAGTTGGAAAACTCCTGGGTCGTGTTTTATAACGTCACGTTTTACAATTTTGTTGTTTACCTCTCTATCGCACGCACGTATTGGCTACAAAGAGAGGCAAACAGCAAAATTATAAATTGTAGCTTTATAAAACGCGACCCTGGTACGGCTACAGGTATGATGTACCAAGTCCGATTATAGATCGGTTTTACACGATCCGGTAGCCCATATCATAAGTTAGTGTCGTCAGAGAGTGCTTCTTTAATTAATAACGTATCTTTAGACATAATAGAGTGCTGGCGGGCGGCCAAGTCGCGTGTGTTCACCTACATCACGGGGACATCAAAGACGTGATAAAATGGCGGAGGTTTGGAATATGCTGGAGTGATCTAGCTTGATTTAAACTTTCATGATTATCACTCATATTTTTATACCGACTTCAAAAAAGGAGGAGTATGTTACCCGATGTCTCCGAGAATCGTGAACCGATATTTTTTTGTAATGGAACGTGTATAACCCTGGGATGGTCCCGTTGGCACCAAGTTGGGGTCTGATGATAGGATCTTGGGAAATCGAGGGATCTCTTCAAATGTTATAGGTACATGCATGGCGCTTTTGGTAATTTTCATTGATTTATAAGAATTTGTATTCAGAATGTAGGGTTGAGGAAACCAATGACGGACCATAGATGATAGGATCTTGGAGAAATCGGTTCAAATTAGTTGTTTTGAAAAATTTAATTTGTTGATTATTATATTTTAAATCTAATTATTAGTTTCTGTACACTCATACAACAAATTATTTAACGACAAACGGGTCTTAATCGCGTCTTAATTTTATCCTGACGTTTTGGGCATTACGCCACACTCATGGTCGCAGGCAGACTGAACGTTGGTCGCGGAAGTGTGCTCAGGCGTACCCGTGACCTCGCCTTAAAGCGTCTTGGCGGCAGACCGTGGGGTTTAAGTGGGTAGACCAGGGCCTCATTAGCCCTGGGAGTCCCACATAACCACCCGGGTCCGTCCCCCGCGCCCGGATGGTATGCGTAACGCATTTCCCCACAAAAAAAAAAGGCAGACTGAAGGTCAGGATATAATTACACGTAAGTTTACGCGATTAGGATCCGTTTATCAATAAATTTGAGTGATCTAGATTGATCCAACATTTGTAATTCGTGATGTGAACAAGGTCGAGGTAACAGTAGGTATCTTCTTATCACTGTCTATCTGTATGTAAAGGCATATTTATTTGTATAAGGAATGTCTTCTATTAATTAAACAACAAACAGGAGTCTATTTCGCTCTTATGATGAAAAAAATGACCTACTCTTTGGGCAAGATTACTCTAAAATTTGTATATCTACTAAGTCTTTTAAAACAAAATTTTGTTTCCTATATCTACATCATACTTTTTGTAATCGATCGTGTATATTTTTTTGGACTGCCTACCCATTAACTGGTTACTGCTGGTGTGCAGAGGGTAAGATTTTTCTAAGGGAACTCCCGTTAGTTCCTGGAGCAGAGACTGTCCATCGTGATTCAGCGCGGAAACGCTGCGAGCGTGATGGGCACCTTTACGTCGGGGAGGTTTAGATCAGTAGGTTATTTTAATGGCTTTTTAGGTTTAATTTTATATTTTAAAATTACTTTTATTAATATATCTTTTAAGATTTAGTTTGTAGTCGATTTTATTGTTAAGTACCTATTTTTTTTAGGCGGAACACGGTGGCAAATTTTTGGTCACAAATTGCGCGAATTGGATGCTTAGAAACTTCGGGTTTGCATTTGTTTTCGTACTTTTAAACTGGGGTGTACCTATTTTGTAAATATATTTTTGAAAATTTCGCAAACAAATTGTAACCGTTTTCCGGTGATCGACAGCATTCGGGTGAATATCTGAATGTTTCAACTGCCTAATTTTGATGGCATCATTTTTGCCGTAGTTTCTATTCCTTACATTGTGCTACTTTGTCATTTGAAGGAGGCATGGTACCTTATACAAATTACGAAGTATAACATTGAGAGTATTGAGACGTTCAGAAACTTCGGAAAAAATATTACCACCAAAATTAGACGGTTGAAACTGATAGGTATTCACCCATTCAGACTACATATACGTCTTAATTATAAGTGTAACTAACCCAAGTGTTACATCTCCCGGTCCACCATGTTTCATAGCTAGTCAGTCATAGCTAGACACCGTGTAACCGTAACGAAGACACGGCCGCTGCGTTGGCAGGGCCTCAACTCTGAGATGACGGGTAATTAACGAACAACTGGCATAGTTGAGTTACGAGCACTAGCTAAATTGATATTGATGTCGGAATATGAACTGAGGTGCATCTCAGCTGACTTACTACAAGATTGTAAATCGTATTACAAATGCAAGATTTTAATGATACTGACTGTGTTAAATCGCCACCTACTCATAACTTTCATAGTCGCCTAGATGTATATTAGGTAGGTTTAATGAGAAATTTCAGTACTCTTTATGTATTCTGCAGATGTTTTCCTAAATACTTCGTTTTTTCTACCCCGAATCAGGAGCACTTTCGATATTTATATGGAAAATGTAGGTACAGCTAAGTGCAAGAATATGTATCGGAAGAATCCTGTTATAAATATATCACAACGTTCTTATTACACAGAATTAAAATGCACTGAGATATATTTTTGAGCATTTTTATATATACACCTTACCTTACCTTACCTGCCTTTGACTCTACATATAAGTATTGTGTGTTACATTTTTTAAATCAAAAATGCTAAGCCGTTCTAACTCCCTTTCGTTCAGCGATTGACTCCTTTAACCATTTATTGTATAAAATATCTAAAATAATTCATATAAAAATCATATGGTTGCATTAAAGGTTCAACGACCAACACATTTATTAGCTGAATCTCAGGCACTCGTCCCACCACAGGCGAATAAGCGATGAGCTACGCACTTTTTCTCGACTGAGAAACAAACGACCAGCAGAACGAAAAAGCAGACCAGCTTATCAGTAGAAAAAAGCGACAGAATCCTAAAAATGTAGGCGCGATAATTTGGTTGCCGAAAGCTTCCAGTTACCAGAGTATTCGGTTCAAACTCAAAATCATGTTATGAGTCTTTCCGGTGAACATTTTAAAAGTTAAGGGCTATGAGAGTTAATTTTCTTATTAAACCCATTGTCATTTAAAGGCACTTCTTTCCTATTGAATTGTATGATAATAGTTATTTGTTATACAAGGGTGCAAAGTTGTATTTTACCCGCGAGTATGAAATTGAAACACGAGCAAGCGAAAGGATTCTATAGTTGAACCACGAGCGAAGCGAGTGATTCTAAAATAGAATCCTGAGCGCAGCGAGTGTTTTAACATACGAGAAGTAAAATACATTTGCACCCGTGTGTAACACAAAACTTTTCCCCTCACTATAGCGAGGAAACTCAAAAAAGGTAATTATTTGTTCACATTACAATCATCATCAGGTTAGTGATAATAATTTTCCAAATGCATCATGTACCTATTTAATGCAAGATTTTGTCGCAGTAAACTTAGCACGAAAAAGTAAACGCAGCACGATTTTAACACGTTCCTGTAGTTGCACACCAACGCCAATGCATTATTAAATCATTCTCATTCATGAAATAAAACTATTTCATTCTCATTCATTTTTTTTACAAAATTATAACAGAACACTCTGAAAGTTGTTTAGTTTACTATTTTTATGCGTGTTCGAGTCGGTAAATAAAGATTATAACCTATGGGTAAAGCCGCGGATTTTGACGAATTCGGAGCTTAAAATTTGTCTTGCTCATAAAAAAATACTCATAACATCTAGAGAACTCTGATCAATTTTAAAATATTCCCCTATGCTCAGTTACATGTAATCAAATAAAATAGCTAATTTAGCTCTTTATTTAAAATTAATAAGTAAATATTTCTGCCAAAAACGTAACGAAAGTCGAGTAATTTTTTCGACTACGAGTAGGGGAGACCTAGGAGAGTTGACACAAAGGTAAGTTGACACAACCACAAAATCTCAAGAACTATAGGCATTAGAAATTTGTCAATAGCGCAGTTCTATCCCTTTTCTCCCTCCCACCTACTCTTCAGTACACGCGATGGCCGCCGGCCGAACGGTTGCGGAGTTATAGCGTCTATGTTCAAAATTGTGCGAAAAGTAAGTTTTTACCCATTTTTTCAATGCCGTTTATTTACGTGTTATGTTAAGAATTATGCCCTTTGCATAAATCATTTGTAACGTCTATTTAAGTACATGTTTATATTCAAACATGTTATTTTCAAACGAGAACCGCTTGTAAGTAATAATCGGTAAGATATAAAAAAAGCCGTTAATTTTTAAGGGAAGGTAAGTTGAAACAGCTTGTTTCAACTAACCTCCTCTGTTGCAATTCTCTTCGATGTTAATTTATAGGCTAAATATTTATTTGGTATTTCAGAGTGCCTAAAGCAATAAAAGCAAACAGGAAACTAAGAAACGTCAATAAACCATTATTGAATTAATCAAAGCAAACAAAGACAATTGAGAAAAATTAACAAAGACAATTGAGAAAAATTAAATGTAACAAGCATAATAAAACGACTGGTAAAATCATAAAGAGGAATGAAAATGATAATGATTGTTTATTTTATTTTATTTTTTATTTTTACATATTTGGAGAGCCAACGGCTAAGTAAACAATAATAAAATTTAAACTGGATACAGTAAACCAATTATAGGGACTCACAGAAAGTTCCATGATAACAAAAAAATTAAACAGGTACATATATAGGTACACCGTACTGACGAACCGTTTATGTCTGTGTTGCTTAGAGCCATATAAAAATAGTAGACCAAAAAATATAAAAAATAGTTTTTGGATTGCAAGGGCTGAGCACATGCAAAATGCACATAATGGTGAACTGCATATATTATATTAAGCTGTTGGCCTGGTTAATTAAATCATTTTTTTTATTACGTCGCACTTTTTTATATCTAGTTAGATCCATTAATGATCTGTATTTTTTGTTGGTAAAACTATCAATTACCATAAGAAATTAAGTTGCATTATTTTAGTTATATATATTTTTTTTCTTTCCCGAAATGTGAAGACTTACAATTTTAATGTTTAATTAATCTCATTTAGTGTCTTAACGTTGATGTGTTTATGTATAACTTTAGTCTGCAAAAGAACCAAACTTATTTAAGTATGTAGGACCTGAATTATTATAATATAGGTAAGAAAAAACCAAATGTATACTCACAGTCGTACAATGAAGGTGTCTTATTATTTTTATAATAAAAAACATATTTGTGTTAGTATATTTCTAATATTTGACCTCAAAGTTGTTTTAGTAAAGTGTTTTAGTAAAATAAATACGATTATTGCCAAAACTATCGTTATATTTATCTTAAAACTTTAATTTATATTTTTGTGTCAACTTACCCACATACCTGTTTCAACTTATCTCGGTATTAGGAGGGTTGAAACAACCCGACTTGTTCTAGAATAACGATGTTTTTGCCACCTTCTAATGACTTATTACTTTTTGAATTGACATTCACAATTAGATTATGAAATTTCCTATCTAAAAATGATAGTTACGTCCTTATGGCTTGTATAACAAAGAAGTTATGCGTGGATATGTAAAATTTGTGTCAACTCTCCTAGGTCTCCCCTACTTAAAACCTTTTTTTTATATATTATTAGACTTGTCAGCATTAAATGTTTGTTTTTAAACCAAATTATAATGATAAACGATTGCTTCGTTCATTAAGGACTTATGATATGTGAACAATTTTACTGTTTTATTTCCCTTTACTTTTTGGGTCACCAATTCCAAACTTACGTTACGATACTTTCGTAACGCTTTTTTAAGGTCATATTTAAGCCAATGTTGGTAGAAATTTGTTTATCGACACTAGCAACTCTTATTCTAGTAGGGCGACACCCATAAGCACTCTCACTCCCATTAATTCGTTAACAAATGGTTGTCACAGTGCACGCGGCGAAAATTTTTGCAAAAAACGTCTAAAGTGGTAGTGTGATTTTCACGGTAAGTAGTGATTATTATTAAACGGCTGTTTTTTCATACGAAAGGGTTTAGTTTTAAACGTCAGTAGCATGTACTATTATGTTCAGATTGCAATTATTTACCAAGATAATCAACCTTTTTTCAAATATACGTTACACTTGTGTTACGAATACGTTACATTTTTACAAAACGTAACGTATTTTTTATGTTACGTAACGAAAATATGTGGTAAAGGGAAGTGGACACAGAAATTTTCTAATTTAAATGTGTTTTATTAGATTTTGAATGACAGCATACTGTAACAAGTGTTTGCGAAACAAATCAAATTATGTTGTTATTTAGGTATTTTGATTTGCGTTTTTAGAAGTAATCAGCTTTTTTCAGTGGGTAATTTTACCCGCCTAGGGCTAATGAAATACAGTATAATTATTAACGCGTTTATTAGTGTTAATTAATAACAGTTCATTTTCCATTTAAGCATTTATGGTGATTTATTTTAGTTTATTTAGTTCCAAAGATTTAGCATTAAAACATTTGTAAATACTGTTAATTTAAGTAATAACTAAGTTTGAGAAATTACATTATATGGGTTGATTATTATATTTGATTAAAACAAGTATTTAGTGATAAAAATATGTTTTTTTTACGACCTTTATTTAATCAGATTTCATACCAGTATGAGTTGAGCTTTATAGTAACTTTCGTTGTGTTTTATGGTAACGTAACGTATTTTTTTTATGTTATGTCTATGTCACATTCGTCAAAATCCGCGGCCTTACCCCTATAATATTCATTGATAATGTTGACGTTGACATTTTCTGCGTTTTGTGATTGCATCTAGTCATCTTATAATCATTCACTAAAACAATTATTACTTATGGAATTTTAGGATTTATGTGTTAAAATTATCATATTATATAAAGGTTTGTATTTTACACTGAATTCTCAAACAAATATTTAATCATCATTAATATGGAACGATTTCCATGAGTATTTTACGTTTTGTTAATGCTACTTCGCGCTACGCTCCAAGGTCATTACTTTGCCACACAAGTGAATAATATGCGTTTTTACACGTTCGTATTAAAGGATAAGCGAGCGCTTTACGAGCTAGTGAGGGGAAAAAATCATGACTGCACTCCTACCAGTTGCTTACTGTTGGCCACAGGAAAGAGGGGCTCTACAGTTCAGCTGAACACGCATTTTTTCTTTCCTTTGGTCGATAGTTAACAGCCTGTGGACAGGTAGTAATGATTTTTATCATACAACGCAATGAAAAAGGAGTACGTTTTAATGAATATAAGGCTTTCATAAAGAAAATCAAGCTTTATTTATAAGCCTTAACTTTTAGATTGTCTTTTTTTTTTTTTTTTTTAAACCACGTCGGTGGCAAACAAGCATACGGCCCGCCTGATGGAAAGCAGTCACCGTAGCCTATGGGCGCCTGCAACCTCAGGGTGTCACATGCGCGTTGCCGACCCAATAAAAATAACGTTGGCACAACAAAGTGGCTCCACTCCACCTGATCGTAAGTGAAAAGTAGAGCCCAAATCGCGGCGGCAACGAACAGGAGACAATCAGTAACCTGTTAGTTGCCACCGCCTTGCTGGCCCGCTAGATGCTGGTAAATACACCGGCTGACCCCGAAACACGGCTAACACGAAGGTAAGTCATTTCACGGGCGTTTACACCGAATGTACGGTGGTAGCCAACCAGGCGGGTACTAGTAAAAATACCCTACCACCGGCTGAGAAGCTGGATACTCAGTATTTCCCTTAGTCGACTCCTACGACACCCACGGGAAGAGAGGGGCGGTGATTTTTGAATTCTTACTCCGTCACCGCACGGATAGAAACCGGAAAGACTCCGAACATGGGTTTGCGTTTGACCCATTCACTCGACCGCGAACCAAAAACTCGCCGATCGCTACTCGCTGCTCTATTATCACATCACTGTTCATAAAACCAGCGGCCCTACCGCGAAAAGTGAAATTCGTAAATTTCGAGGATTTGTCTCTCTCACTCTAATGACGCCTTCGTTTGAATGACAGAGAAAAATCCTCGAAATTTCCGAATTTCGATTTTCGCGGTAGTAGGCCAGTGTAATAAATCTATATATTTATAATTTTTGATAATAATTTGACTGACCTGGCTATTCAGCGACTCGTCTAGCGTGTCATCAGTCCTAGAAGAGTAAGTCGGGGACAGCATCACCGTGCGGTAATCCCCCTCGATCTGTGGTGGGAAGGTCTGCTGCCCGTAGCCCTGGGCCCCGTAGCCCTGGGCCCCATAGGCCTGGGACCCATAGCCCTGGGCCCCATGGTTCTGGACAGGCGTGCGCGGGAGAGACTCTGGTCGGAAGGCCGTCGGAGGCATCGGGCTTGGCGTTCTGTGGAGATGAATGTATTAGTACACAGTTAAATAAGGATAATACAGGGTGTTCGGCTAATACGAGTGAAGGTCTGAACGTTCTTAGTTTAACTATTATAAATTAATCCTACTACCTATTATACTAAGGGAGCCTTAATCGTAGAGGGCACTCACTTGCATAAACGATGGTTTATTTTTACCCGAAATATTTTGTTTTATTTTATTTAAATGATCTTGACCCGTCATAGTTTACGACGCTGATGACTTACATAATGGCGTGACGTCACAACACAAGGGCGCTGGGTTTAATGGAATCTGACATTGAAATCTGAGAGGTCGAGCAAATGTGTGCCAACAAACATTTATGTATGAACACTATTGTTTCATTCAAATACTTTTAATGAAAAAAAAAATTCACAGATGTCACCTTCAGTGATTATCGGTACAATAATGAGTATGTACATTATTATTTTTTGTTACCCTTTAACCCCCTTATTTATAACCGTCTCCTAAGCATGGCGCTAAGTATGGTCAGTCACTTTCGTTCTATCAATATGTCTATAAGACCGAAAGCGACAAACAATACTTAGCAGCTTGTTAAGTTAGGAGATGATT
>JALPQI010010069.1:0-32140 GCA_025490895.1 Thaumatotibia leucotreta | reverse complement strand
ATCGGGCTATCAGAGGTTAGAAGAAGCGGAAGCGAAATTATCGAGGATGAAAAATATATATTCTGCTACACTGGTAAGCACAAGGGACAACATGGAGTAGGATTTTTAATAAAAAAGAAATTAAAACACAATATTGAAAACTATACTGGAATATCGGAAAGAGTCTGCCTGTTAAATCTCAAATTTGGAAAACATTTACTATCTATAATACAAGCCTACGCACCAACATCAGAGGCAACAGACGAAGAGCTAAATACGTTTTACGACCAGATAGAGCAAGCAAGAAAACATGCAAAAGGAATAGAAATAATTATGGGAGACTTCAACGCGAAGATAGGACAAAGAAAAACAGGAGAACACCATGTCATGGGACACGCATGTTATGGTACCAGAAACGAAAGAGGAAGCCGTCTAGTACAGTATGCTATGGAAATCAACTTCAATATCATGAACACAATATTTAATAAAAATATAAAAAACTTATGGACTTGGCTTACACCAGACCAGAAACATAAAAATCAAATAGACTACATCTTAAGCAATAACAGACGGATATTCAGCAATATAGAAGTATTAAATAACAAAAGCTTTTTGAGCGATCATAGATTTGTGAGAGCTACAATACAGCTATCTGAACAAAAGAAATGTAGAGCTACGTTTAGCAAGTCACAGGCAAGTTTAACAAATTGTGAACAAAATAGAACTGATTTCCTCGCCGCCCTAAAAAGTAAGTTAGACCAAATATGTTGGGAACATAATGATGACATAGAGTCTTTTTACAAAAAAATAGAGTCGTCATTACAAGAAAGCCTAAATATACTTACTGGAAGGAAAAACAACAAAGAAATAATATCTGAAGAAACTAAGAAACTACTAGATAAGCGGTCTATGCTTCAAAACAAATCATCAAAAAGTAAAGAAGAAAGAAAAGAACTATCCACACTCTACAAAACAACAAACAAAATGTTAAAAAAAGACTATGACAATTATAGACAGCGAATATTAGAACAAAATCTTGACAAAACCGGAAGCCAAAAGAGAGCTTACAAATACTTAAATTCCGAGAAAAAATGGATACCCACATTGAGGACCTCAAAAGCTACAAAAAAGCTCCTAACCCGAAAAAATCTCGTTGAAATTGCCACAGATTTTTATAAACGGCTCTACAGTGACGATGACTCTACAAACTCGCTCTCTACATTTCAAGAAATCCAAGCAAGCAAAAACATGAATCCAGACATCATACCATTCGGCGCGAAAGAAATACAGAACGGGATAAAACGTCTAAAAAATGAGAAAAGCCCAGGGCCAGATAATATACCGAATGAAGCTTTAAAAATTGGAAGCTCTATACTGATTGGACCTCTTATTACTTTGTTTAATAAAATTCTCGACACGCAAAAAATACCTAAGCACTGGGCACAATCAAGGATCATCCTGCTCTATAAGAAAGGCGATCCAGCAGATGTAAACAACTACAGGCCAATCAGCTTACTGCCTACAATGTATAAGCTTTTTGCAATGTGCCTCGAGAAGAGACTAGAACCCATTATAGAGCAAAACCAATCGAGCGAACAAGCGGGTTTCAGAACGGGATACTCTACAACTGACCATATCCATACGCTAGAGCAGGTGGTAGAGAAATATCAAGAGTTCAATAATCCGCTCTATCTTGCATATATTGACTACGCGAAAGCGTTCGACTCGATAACGCACAACAGCATATGGCAAGCACTGGAAAGCCAAGGGATCTCGAATACGTACCTAAATATTATAAAAGACATCTACAGCAAAAGCACGAGCCGGATAAAATTGGACAGAACAGGACCCACTATAAACATACGAAGAGGCGTAAAACAGGGAGACCCACTCTCTCCCAAGATTTTTATAGCGGTGCTCCAAAATATAATGAAGGACTTAAATTGGGCAAAAAAGGGACTCTACATAAATGGAAACTACCTATCAAATCTTAGATTCGCAGATGACATAGTGCTGTTTTCTAAGTCACCAGCCCAGCTAGAAGAAATGATAGAGGACCTATGTAGAGTAAGTGAAAAAGTCGGTCTTCACCTAAATACTACAAAAACAAAGGTCTCTACAAATACAGCACAAGTACCGATTCTCGCAAAACACGCACCACTTGAATATGTAGATAACTATATATACCTGGGAAAACAGATATCATTTAACCCCTCCAGACACATAGAAGAAATAGAAAGAAGAATAAACATTACATGGAAAAAGTTTTGGGGATATAAAGAAATATTAAAATCTAAACTACCACTAAAATTAAAGAAAAAAGTGATGGATTCCTGCATATTGCCCAGTTTAACATACGGGTCGCAGACATGGACTTTTGACAAAAAAATAAAGCAGAAAATTCAAGTATGTCAACGTTCGATGGAAAGGAGCATTCTAATTATAAAATTACAGGACCGTGAAAAATGTACAGATATACGAAATAAAACAAAAATTATAGATGCTCTACACCACTCTCTACATTTGAAATGGAACTGGGCCGGTCATGTGGCACGTGCACCAGATGACAGATGGGCGAAGAGAGTTACCACGTGGACAGGCCCAACCAACTATCGAAACAAAGGGCGCCCCAGAGAGCGATGGGTGAACGACATAGAGAAAGTTGCTGGAAAGAATTGGAAGAGAACAGCACAAGACCGTAAAACATGGAGACTATTGGAGGAGGCCTATACCCAGAAAGGGGCCTTAGCTTAACCATATATTTATTTATACTTTAATATATTATAAGTGTATCATTATAGTTAAGGAAATAAAGGCTTATTATTATTATTATTATTATAAGTTACAGATTCTAGGCAAATTTTTGATGCGTAATTGTTTTCGTGATTTGTGAAATTGGTTTTAAATTAGGGTTAATTCTTTTCTATCGAATTGAATCTAAAAAATATGAAACTTTAGTGTCCGATAAATCCGTGGATATTAAAATAGCAATTCAGGATTAAGATACCCCTTTTTTATACATTTCTGGATTTTTTTAAGCACTCTATAAATGCTTACACCAATATATTTGACAATCATTTCAATATATATATTTTGGATTGTATGATTAATTCAGGGAATTTACAATATAATCTGATATTAATAATAATTCTACCTATCCTGTAAATATTTGTAAACTTTGTAATGAGCCCAGTAGTATTTTCGATAGCAAAAAGACACTCGACCCGTATTCTGTGACCGTGAGTGTATAATATTAATATGTAACATATCGTCGCCCGGTATTTAAATACAAGTTTAATTGAGCTTATTGTGAGACTAAGTCGCTTTTTTAGCAAGAACTCCTATGATATTTATTATTATTGTCAGTTTCAGATAACTTTAACAAATATTTGTTAAAACTTTCTATACTCTCCTCAATACAACTCATTATAATCATACTAGGATAGTCGTATTAGCATACTCGTGCCCGCCTGATTTCCCTCCGGCCCGAGTACGTGCCATGCCAATATCTGTCGCATAGTCCATCCACTTCTTATAGATACACTCAACCTGCAACCATATACAGGGTATTTTTCTACATTTCCGTTAAATTGGACAGGTCAATTGGAACATTAATAAGACGTTTTCACTTAGTGTTCTGAGCGAGCATTCGTTCGTTCTTGGGCAGATGAAAACAGGATTTCACATAGCAAAATGTTCGTTCGTCAGCCCACGAACAAGTGAATGCTCGCTCAGAACACTAAGTGGAAACGCGGCTTAAGAATACATTTGTCACCACCCAAACTCTATTAACCGTGGGTGTGGCCTAAAGGACTGAAGTGTCATAATATATTGAAGTTTGATAATGGGCTCAGCAGCGTCATCATCAAGGAGCGGAATTTTCATAGCGAAAATCTGTCAGAGGGATTGACCAAACTATTTTATCGACTTATCAAATATTAATAAACGTCAGCATGTCTTAAAATTATGCAAATAATTTCAGCTAATTATTTCAAAGTTGGGATATGAAGCATTAAAGGCATTTATCATCGTTTAAATGCCCTAATAGTTCATTTTATCTTATCGATGGCAACTCAAGCTATGGTGACGAGTATTTGTCAGCCTCCGTAGCCTAGTTGGTAGTGACCCTGCCTACGAAGCTGGAGGTTCCGGGTTCGAATCCCGGCGAGGGCATTATTTGTGTATTTATTTATCACAAATATTTGTTCCTTGGTCATGGCTGTCTATGTATTTAAGTATCTATATGTATATATCTATTATGTATATCGTCGCCTGGTACCCACATCACAAGCCTTAATTGAGCTTACCGTGGGACTAGGTCGATTTGTGTAAAGATGTCCTAAAATATTTATTTATTATTATTATTTATTATTGGTACAGCGTCAGGTACTAGTACCTCCACCTTAGTTTTCTCATGGATGCCATTGTCAGAACTTGACCAAATTAAAATGGAAACAATTGGTAAGCATCAGCTTCCTATAAAAAAAGAATTAATCAATATCGCTTCACCCAGTCGGAAATTATGAGGTAACAAACATAAAAAAAGTAAAAGTACTGACCTGAATGCTTAGCCAAGTTGCCAATCGCTAGCGCTTAGTAGCGTATCGTAGTTTTCCCTCTCTGTCACTCTTTCATATTAGTGCAACAAAGACAGTTAGCTGCCATTCGTTTACGATGGACGATTAAGCGTTAGCGATTGCCAACTTGTCTAAGCACTCTGCTTCGCTCTCATTGCGTCCCGCTCATCACGCCTCGCTTTCAATACGCGCGTGTCTGACCTAAAATATAGATTCATACCTACTGTAACTCTATCACGTGATCGTTACAGAAGCATTTCAATAGCATGGACGATTGGACAGTCGCCATCAGATACATGGGAGTGGCCAAGGTGCTCAGAACTGTATCCGAACAAGCACTGTAACGCCATGCACATAAAGGCTTGCTCAGGTACGAGTATGTGTGAGTATGAGTACCATTGCTGCTGACATTAACTGGGCAAAAACAGTAAGTTTGTTCAAGTTGCAATTGCTTGTAAATTCTTTTTATTTGAGTATACTCTCGGGGTCGTAATCCAAACTGTAAATAACGTGTTAAGATGATCTTTCTGGACATGGTTTCCCATGGGACCGATATGGAAATAGTTCTTTTTTTTAAAGATTATTTATTCGCGATTTTCATATTTGTTCCATGGGAAACCTTATTCAAAAAGACCATTTTAACATGTTTCTCATAGTTTCGATCTCGACAGTGATGTCACCCTGTATACATACGTAAACCTCGCCGTATCTCTTTTGTTTACTTGCTCACGGTAGGACCAGAGCCTATCTCAACCAAATCTCTACTAATTGTAAGTAATTTCTACCACCGCACCGTACATTACTTTACTATTAAATTGCTGTAAAAGAATGCAATTGCATATGCAAATGAAAGAACGAGAAAAAAACAACGTGCAAATATGTGGCGATTGTTTTATTTTACAATGGCCCTTTGATGATACGTGGCTTGCGTGTGTAACGGAAAAAGAATGGCGTGAGTCGGATGAGCGCTCTGCGGGTTCCGTATCATATAATAAGCGGGTCACAGATAATTTTAAACACAAAACTCTCGTGAGACTCACTCATCATCATCATCATCCTATGATAGTCCACTGCTAGGCGCAGGCCTCTCCTATTAACCTTCTTCTCCTATTAGCCGTGTGGTGACGGTAGTAAGAATACATTTGTCACCACTCCAACTAGGAGGTAAATCCCCATAATCGCCACCCGGGCAAGCGGATTAGATATCGCAGTAATATGTCCACTATTATGACGTTGCTGCCCATCATCAATCTTATATTAAATAACGGTTAGTGACACTTCAATCCCTCATTCGACTCTTACGACACCCACAATTGGAGTTGAGACTCATTCATACGAAAATTATATTTCACGCGAGTTACTCACGTTTTTAAGTCAAAAATGCTCGGCAAGTTTCGCTCCGTATATGAGCCATCGACGCCATGTCTTCATCGCGCGGCCATGGGGATTGGCTCTTGAAGAATCTCCTCATATATGGAGAGAAACATGACGAGCACTTTTCGACTTAAAAACGTGATAACCTACAAAGAAGGTGGCAAATAAGACAGTTAAAGTTAATCATACGCTACACGTAATAAATAATAGCAATAACGCCAATAACCATCGCTAATTACTTGCAACTTCATTGGGGCCACTAGTTTATCACCGGCCTATCAGGTGGTAGTATGCAGTTTGCTTTTAAGATTGAAATACGACGAGCAACAGCCATAGTTTTTCAGTAGTAGGTATACATATCGACACTGGAAATTTCAAATGTCGTAAGGGACAAAGGTCCACTTTTCAGGAGAGCCAAAAAACAAAAACCAAAATTTAAAAAAATCATAACTTGTTACATATTCATCCTAATTAGATGGTTCTTATATACATAACTACGAAAAAGCTTTATCTTCATTAGACAATTAAGTATATACTTGTAAACTCAATAGTTTCGGAGATAGTGTCCCTTACGCCAGAAATTTACTAGACAGATGTCCTTTACGCCCACAAAAATTTCTAGTTTTTTTATAGAAATCTGTTACGACAAAAACGAAAACACCACCTCTTTGTCGTAACTGTCAAACAACATGCTACATTACAACTATTTTCTGTTGTAAATTCTAGTTTCCAGATTAATTGAAGTAAGTAGCGTAAAAATGCAAGAAAATATAAAGTTGTGTACTTACAATTGTATTATTTTCATAGACGGAGATCAATTTCACGTGTAATAATATTATATTTTAGATAACCCGTTACAATTTATAGGAAATAAAACCAAACATGTTACGTATGTATATATTTTAGTCAGCTTAGTGTTGTGAAAAGAAGAAAACATATATCTAAAAATTGCTTTGAGAGCAACCTGAGCCCGAAACAAAAACATATATTAAGAAAGAAATTCTGGATAAGTAATCTAACTGCCTCCGTAAAGATCTATGACCCTTTTTGATGATACTCGTGCTATTAAGACTTGTGGTCAAAGGAACTATCGAATCCTTAGGGAACGAACCACTGACTGAAAACCTACATTTGTAGCCCAAACAATGGTTAAGGAGCGCTGAGTTAGTGCAAGCCATTCAAATCGACTGAAAATTATGAAGTGTTTCCTACATTATCAAAACGAAATCAAGGCGTCCTCCTTCCGCACCTGGCAAAATATTTCGGGCAAGCATTGCATTGGGGCTTATACTGAGAAAATGGACTAGTGTCAAGGTACGCTTTATACCAAAAAGCAGGAAAAACGAGTATATATAATACTCGTTCTAAGTCCTTCAAACCTATTAGTCTAACATTTCTATTTCTTTCACTACTTGGTGGCAAGATCGCTAAGTCTAAATCAACATGTTTACCAAAAACTACCCCAATTGACCTGGTCACAAGGTCCATAAAAGTAAGTAAGTTAGTAAGTAATTCTTGACTGCACCATTAAAAAAATAACAGAAAGAAACAAAATAAAAATAAGCTAAGCACACGATAGAGGTTACCAAAGCGGCGGTAAAGTCTAGAGAATAAGCAAACAGGTCGGTGGTGTGTATTCCTTGATGTCGAAGGTGCTTTCGATAATAAACTCACAGAAACCATTCTTAATGAAATTAAATCAAAGGGATGAAACCACGACTATATGGGTCCGAAGAGTGCTCTCTAACAGAATAGCTACTCCAACCCTCAATTTAACTGAGTATGAATTTCACACAACGACAGGGTGTTCTCAGTGTTTGAACATCCTGCAAAAACCAACTTGAAAGCCTGGGCTTTCGGGAATAAAACAAGCACATCGAATGTGGCTTCACCAGACAGTCGAAATACCCTCAAGATACAAATGGACCAACGACCAGAATGATTGTCGAAAATGGCACCGCAGGTACAAGTAGCTGAGAGGCCTAAGGTCAGAGTTTCCGTCAGCATCAGCAAAATGGCCTTCATTTTCTAGACAGAAGTCAATATTATGATGATTTCCGCGCATAAATATTACATTATGTGTGGCAATCAATTTGGCCAGAAACCTAAAAACCAATATTATCTCTATCATATATCATATAATCTACATCAACTCAAACAGTCAAGCTGCGATGCTCTCACTAGTCCAGTGCTGCAAGAATAAATTAAACGCCCTAGACTTTAATGAAGTTACACTTAGATGGGTATTAGGATATTCTAATATTGTTGGAAACGAAACAGCAGATGAGTTTACCGGAAAGAACGGCAACACACGCATTGTCAGCCCAGAGCCTTTCTATGGAATCACCAAACCGGAGCCATATTCTCTGCTGAACAAACTAGATATGATAAGATAAGATAAGAGCAATCGCACAGTTGAAGTCCATCAAAGTAACTCTCACTCGTAAGTTCTTATCCAAGGGTTTAATAACAGAACACAATAAAGAGCTACTTGAGCTCAAAAGTAACAAAGCCTGTGAAGAATCGAGAATCCTAACTATTACCATATGTATAACAATCATGGGTAAGAAACAAGATGCAATATGTAGCTTCTGCTAAAAATCAGAGCAAACTACTTTGCAACGTTGCAACATATTGATTTGAACTATCAATTAATCTACTACGGACCTCATCTTCCTCTGTTTCTGCAGACCACAAATGCATAAAATAAGTATTTACCAAGGCAGACCTTATGATGTACACAAAATTGCAGCCGTCAGTATTTGGGATGTTCTGGCCTTGACAAGAATCAGTAATGATTTATAAAAAGGGCTGCGACAAAATATCATAACTGCTCGGCGCGGCGGATATTAGACCAAAATAACAATAATAAAGATGATAATATGGCAGATGTCAGGACCTTACTACTATAGCCCTATCTCTGACACATGCAATGATCATAGCTCATTAGACTTTTCAATAGCCTGCTGAGACTGGTTCACGGTTCACGTGTACTACAGAGTAAATTTCTCGAATTGGCAAAAGACAGCTAATTATAAATAAGCCCATGATTCCCAGGGAGTTAATAATAAGATTGGGGCAGCTTGTGGCGAGCTGTTCGGCAATAGCGACATGTTTTCGTCGGTCAGAGTAGAATCCAAGATGAATTGTAGGACTCGGCTTGCCTTAATTGGCCGTTGGCCGTCCAGAGAGGAATCGTTAGAGCGATTTATATGCTCCAGGGGTGGAAGTGGAAATGTGCGTGAGTCGCTGGTCGATGAAGTATCTATGTGGTAGTAAAAATACTGCTCTGCCCTCACCCCTCTTCCTGAGACGCCCTGGGTCAAGTCGCGCCGGCACTGTTGCAAGTGCTATAAGAAACTAAACAAAATGTTATAACGTACACAAAAAAACTTTTAAGATTTTTAATATCATCTTTATTGAGACGTAACTCTCATTCATGTACCGTATTTAATGTAGTAACGTATAATTTATAAAATTAAAAGGTGAGTTACGACATCAAACTTTAAAATTATTTTGATTTATATGTACATACGACACAGTTTATTAAGAGAATAGAGCCATACTATCTTCGAAATTGTGTTGTAACGCACAAAAGCCTAAAATATTTGTCCCTTACGCCATTGTGAATTCACAGTTTCGTATTTATTTCATCAGATAGAATGTCGTAAAGGCACCTTCTTTTGCTGTAGTAAGTAACCACATAGGGATTTATGAATAAGAAGGATATACTACGTTGAAAATGGACACGTTATCCCTTCAATTTAAAAATTTGACCCATACAACATTTTTTTTAAAGCAATATGAAGTTACGACAAAATGAATTAACTTCATAACTTCTTTATTTGAAGCGATATCAAAAAGTTAATTATACAGATCGATAGAGAATTTTTTTCTGAGTTCTATGCAATTCAAAGTGTACTTACGACAAAATGTCCCTTACGACATTTGAAATTTCCAGTGTCGATATAGTTATCATATTTAATTAAATATCGAAAGCTTAATAATAAGGTTCCACCAAAGACGGGACCCTGAAAACGATAGGTAAAGTGAATCATAACGCATTTCCACTAATTCATAGTAAGAATGCACTTCGGAGTATATTTTGTTTCCTTTATGTTTTTTCTTTTCCTTTCTGATTTAACAAGAATTCCAGATAAGTCAGCTGTTTAGAGACAGGAACCGGAATCTTAATTCCTGTTTCTGTGTTCAAACTATATAAAAGTTAGTTTAACTTTATTGCTAGATGGGCTAGGTAAATAAGTATGACGTAGGTACAGTCCCCACAAGACATATATCAAAATATAGTCAAAAACATCAAAACACTTAGTCAAATGACTTACCTTACGGTAGGTACATATTACTATATTTAAGAATATCTATATGCATTTGATCTTGATTTATACGAACGTGTACACTCAACCCTTGGAACTTTAGGGTGCTTTAGGTCACTCTAACCATGTCAAAATGAAAAGTAGTAAGATAATTCGTATAATCTGACAAGAAGACAAAGTTCCTGAGTTTCCTAGGATTCCAATTGGATGACTGTACATACGCGTATTGTACAGTCAAAGGCAAAATAAGGTGTATATATGAAGCTCAAAAATATGTCCCAGTGCACTTAAATGCCGTGTAATATAAAATGTCGTGATATATTTATAAGAGGATTCATTCGATACATGTTCGTGCACTTGACTGTACAACTGTTCTTGTATTTTAATCCACAACCAATTAGCTTAATATCGAACTCAGCTGAATCGGAAATGTATAAACAGGGCCCAAAATACCGCAATTACAATTTCACTTCAAACGTAAAAAATAATTCTTCCCGAAAGCAATTCAGGCAATTTCGCCAACAATACGATAAAAGCCAAGTTATTTTATTCTAATTACGATACCTGTTGGAATGGCTTATAGCCTCTCAATCGAAGATATTTCTACAGAATCGCCCTTGGGCCGTTCAAATAATTGGGAAAACGATCATTATGTAATCCCCCGGTCGCATTACAGGCGTCGTCATTAGCCAAATAGGCAGGTCGTACACGATGCGTCGTAATGGCACATTAGTACGGATTTTTAAGGTTAATTAGGGTTTCTGCGGATGCTGAATACACTGAAGATTTTTAACTTTGGACCGTAACTAGTCTCAGTGGCGGATTAACCTAACAGCAAAAGTAGGATATGCTACGGGCCTCGGGCACAGGGCGGCCCGCGCCTCTATTAAAAAAAAATGAGTAGATACTGGCAGTAAAAAATTTAATTATACTGCGTGACCTTACCCATGGACATTGTGTAAGATGTCCCAAGATATTTATTTATTGATTGGACACACCCTGAAGCCCCACGTAGGTTGACTACCTACTTACAAATAAATGAAGGGATGTTTACAAAAACAACATTACTAGCATTTTTTCCAAATTTGAGTTTTTAATGTCATACTATTCGTCATCAAAGGAGCTACAGAATGGGAAAAAAAATTGTCTAAAAACTTTCCCGTTTGGCAAAAAAAATTAAAATATTTTATTTCCCATATTAAACTGCACTAAAAAGTGTCGAATAAAACTGCAGCATTGATACTCAGAGTAAACCATATTCTAAATAGACTTATAAAATGGGGAATATTAGCGTATACGACAATTTTTTTTCAATAAAAAAAATTCTTTTTCCAAAAATGTGCATCAAGTTTTGCACAAAAACAACATAACTACTCAAAATTTTACAAAAACAACGTAAGTGGCAAGGCTTATTTTATTTTTTCCAAAAAAAGTAATGAGCCGAAACACAAATAAACCAGTAATCTTAACTTAGTGGTTGGGTCAAACGCAAACCCATGTTCGGAGTCTTTCCGGTGGACAATCTAAAAGTTAAGGCGTATAAAGCTTGATTTTCTTATGAAAGCCTAATCTTCATTAAGACGTCCTCCTTTTCCATTGCTTTGTATGATAAAAATCAATACTACCTGTCCACAGGCTGTTAACTATCGACCACAGGAAAGAAAAAGTGCGTGTTCAGCTGAACTGTGGAGCCCCTCTTTCCTGTGGCCAATAGTAGGTAAGCAACTGGTAGGAGTGTAGTCGTGATTTTTATCATACAACTCAATAGGAAAGAAGTGCCTTTAAATGACAATAAGGGTTTAATAAGAAAATTAACTCTTATAGCCCTTAACTTTTAAAATATCCACCGGAAAGACTCGTAACATGATTTTAAGTTTGACCCGGTTATATATCTTTACCGCTTCTGAATATGATTGAAAAAGGAATTTAGTTTTATCGCTCTCATGTAAAGTTATGCTCAATGTAGTTATGTTGTTTTTGTAAACATCGCTTCAAATGATCTAGTATTTGTAAATAAGTAGGTATAATTATGTGAAATATCCGTATATTTCACATATTGTACATATCGGCTTTGTCCAATGGTTAAGGACATCCTGTATAGGTATTATAGTAATTTACTTCGAATATTTAATAATTATTATGTATTTTAGCATACATCATTAATGCAAACTGATAATTAAAACCCGCAGGATTTTCAAGATATAATTAAAGTTTTTGAAATTACAATTTCAGTTTAAAATATTCTTCATTATCTTTTGTTTATATTAAATTAATCAAACCTGTGTTTAAAATAATTAAACTGTCTGCGATCTGTCATCTGGGATTTAACCTTGCCGCAAATATAAGTTGAAATTCCCTCAGTTGAATCAAATTCAAATTATCTTTATTCAAGTAGGCCTAGAAATAATCACTTTGGAATCGTCGATTCATAAATTGTAAATTAGTACATCAAATATCAATTATGAAGCTGTCATTCAGATGAAAGGCGGCCTTTTAGTAAAGCGACCCACTTTGTCGCTTACTATAAGGATGAAATTGGCTTGTACTTTATACGATTTAAATGTCTAAGCAGCCCTGCAGCGAGAGACAAAGTGGAATATTTTACAAATAAAGTATTCTAGGTATACGGTCACCATTCATGATTTTTTCATATTTTTTGGACCCACGGATCAAAATGTAGTTGGGTGCTGCACACAATTTATTTTCATTCTGAAGCGGTTGTCTACGAAAATATTGACTTCAGAAAAAAACTTTCTTTTAAGATCCTTATTCTTTTTAAAATACCTATTTATTGATACCCCACACTATAGGATTGCAGCAAATAATAAAAAAACATCCCAACTTCACCAGTTGGGGCGGTACCCGAAAACCAATTTTTATAGCTATTATTCTACCACTTTGTCGGCATGATTAATATGTATGTATATCTGTTCCAAATTGCAAAGTACACGAGTAGGTACTAACAGCCACTGAGTTATGCTGCGGATAGATGGACATGGCAAAACTATAAGGGTTCTTGTTTACTACGGAACCCTAAAACATTAGAACTAATGTCACCAATGTCACCGAGTAATTTACAAACAGTAAAAAAATAAATTACATGATATTTTTTTAATGGTGTGAATTCATTTAGTAGTTATTATAGTATTTGGTAGTGACCCTGCCTACGAAGCTGGAGGTTCCCGGTTCGAATCCCGGCGAGGGCATTATTTGTGTATTTATTTATCACAAATATTTGTTCCTTGGTCATGGATGTCTATGTATGTTAGTATCTATAGGTATGTATCTATTATATATATCGTCGCCTGGTACCCACATCACAAGCCTTAATTGAGCTTACCGTGGGACTAGGTCGATTTGTGTAAGATGTCCTAAGATATTTATTTATTATTTGATTATTTATTATTATTTATTTCGTTCCTTGTCTTCGACTTATATTTGGTTGTGTGCTGTGAATTCACTTCGAATTTTTTATTTCATTGCAAGTTTGAGAGCACTATACTTGCTTTGTCTGAAAACCAGGCATATTGTATCGTATCAGACTATCTCTAAAAACTATTCGCCCAAAACGAAAATCCGCCCGAACTCTGAGCTAATACAATGGCACTCCTGTACACGGCACACTTTATTTCAGCTCCTTAGGGAACCTAGTTTTAGTCACAGGAGTCGAGCTAGAATTTCTGAGCATGTTACCTATATTACCTACTAGGTACTTATTTATGTGTAGCCATTGTGAATAGAAACAAAACCCAGGAATTAAATATCCTATTTATACCTTCATCATCAGCCTATGATAGTCCACTCGGCTGTCCCAGATCAAAGCCTAGTAAGTGTATTTAGCGAAATTTTACAGGAGAGGCAAATAAACATTTTGTTAAAAAAAAATAGTACTGGAGACCTTTATCGCACAAGACTTTGTTTTATATAGAGAAGTATAACTTGCTTTATAAGACAAACTATTGAAATTTAATATATGTATCTTTTTAGAACATTTATGTGCCTTACTAACGACTGATTACAAAAAAAGAATAGAAATGTTATATCAATTACAAAATTGGAACCTAGCAAGTGGTACAAAAATGGTACATTTTACTGCTTGTAAGCAGTAAACTCTTAAATTTAAAATATAAAATCAAGCAAATGCCTACTTTGAAATCAGGATTAGGATTACCATTTTAATAGTACCTAAGGTAAATTTGTAGTAAAGTGCATTGGGGTAATTTCAAACTACAGAAATTCTGTTTGGGTAATTTCGTAATACATTTTAATCTTGGTTATGATAAAAATAATGGTGTGTTTTATGGTAATTCGAAATAATACAACTTTTGAAATAACCCCAAAGCACCCTATATAATTAAAATCTAGGGGATTTTTTTTTTTAGATATTACTGACTACCAGTTCTTTCCCGCAGAGTTTCGCTGCAAAGTACTTGCTAATAATTTACTACACATTAAAACTTCCCAAAAACATAATTTTAAGCCGATAAATGTCCGCTGCTGGACATAGGCTTCCCCCAGTAGGGTCATTGCCATAAAGAGTAATTTTTTTCAAAGTTGTCTCACACTTGTTTTTTGTTTTTGTAACTTTTAATATGATTTCCACTCAGAATCGCGAGCTCTTTCGATCCTTATAGGAGAACATTTTGGTATCATCTTCTGCTACGAGTATATGCATTGTGCATATCATTCGAATATCACGTGTATAAACATTACTACACTTGCGACTATCGGCTTACCAGCATACACCTGCGAAGAAACTCAAGTGTGTATGTGAAGTCCCCAACAAGTACTGGACCAGCGTCGGGACCACGCAAAATAGGCACGTTTTATGTCGAGTTGTGGAAAGAAATAGAAAGAAATGACACATACAATACAATAGCAACAAGTATTGATATTATTTGATTTGTTTTATCAGTACCTTCGTTGTAATTTGAAGCTTCTGATAATTTGTCCAGGGTTCTTTCATAGAGAGACAAAGGACAATACCGACACATAATGCACGTAATGATAGTGACGTTATGAATTATCAAAGATCCAATTTTGTTTATTATCAAAAAGTACAATTTTCGGTCGGTTCTTCGTCGGTTAACAACCAAAACGCACTATACCAATCGTCAGTAGAATCTAAAATAATAATAAACAAACCTAAATAATTACATAATTCCATAATTGCGCACTTTTAGAACACAATCTTGGGCTCGTCACTAACTTAAAACCATAAGCCTTGAGTTCACATACATTTTCAGTTAAAATTATACATATTTTGACCACTATGATGACGCTGCTGCCCGTCATCGATCTTCGATAAATAAATCGTCAATATCAATTCGATTCCTCATCCTCAGTCGACTCTTACGACACCCGCGCGGCGGTGACAAAAACCCCAGGCAGGGAGCGCGGGAGCGGCGACCATTAGAACGCAAACTTCACTCATTACTGACTTGTTAGGTTTTATTTATTGTTATATTTGAATTCCTTGTTCGACCCATCAGCTATTTTTAAAATCAAAAACCTAGTATGGGACAATTCCATATTCAAAAATCTAGTATGTTCCATTTACAAACTCAAAATGTTAGTATGGCATTCAGTTGCTAGGTTTTTGGACTTGAAAACGTTACTTACTATGATTTTGAATATGTTATTGGCATGTAAGAAATACCCTTGCTAGGTTTAGTGGGTCTCGTAACTTTGGTTCTAATTGAGATAGAAATACAGGTGTTTTTGCATTAGACGCAGCTCAATATTTGGGGCAGATACATTAAAAAAATGTATTTTGACAAAAAATGTCCCTTGCTAGGTTTTGATTTGGGACAGCCGCACTGCTGGACGTAGGCCTCTCCTATTAACTATGCGTATAGACGCATTAGGAGGTAAATGCTCATAATCGCCACGCTGGACAAGTGGATTGGCGATCGCAGTAATGCGTCCACTATGATGACGCTGCTGCCCATCATTAATCTTTTATGAAATAATAGTCAGTGAGACTTCATCCCTTAGTTGACTCTTACGACACCCGTGGGAGGAGTTCGAGTGGTGACAAGTGTATTCTTACTGCCGTCACCACACGGCCGTTAACCTTTATATAAAACCTGCTGCTGAATATAGGACTCCCCTTTGGACCTCCAAGTCAAAGTCCAAATTAAGTTCTGTGTACATTAAATAAGATAACCTTAAATAAAAAAGTAAATTCTTACTTAGACGACAAAACTGGAGAGACAGACTTTTCTGTACATGCTAGATTTGAAAACAGTTCAAAATATACCGTATTTGGAATAATACAACTCTTTATATTAAAATGCCTAATCTTTTAATTGTACTTAAAGAAAATGCAACTTAAACAAACGCAGCTCTCAAAAGCTACACAAATATTTGAGACTCAAAAACAATCCGTCCACGGCCGCCCTAAAGCGCAGATATCAGGTAACGAATTAAACTATTCCCTGAACAAACGCAGACAAAGTAAACACGCCTTCCCGTTTCATTTAATTAGCGTTACCTGGCAACTGATTCCGCTTGAGATGCCTTTATGTGATGAAGACCTTTGGCATTATAAGCGATATTACGTAAGGATTCTAAAGGCCGCGTCTTTAGAACCTTTTCATACATATTTGTAGCACTTTCTATAGTTCAGTAAGTATGAAAACTGAGTGGACCGCTCGAGCGGGCAGCGGGTTTTGCGCTCGTTGGACGCTAGACACACCGCTTCACGCCCCGCCGGACGCGCCGCTTACGCTTGGCACTTAGGCACTGGCCTACTACCGCGAAAATCGAAATTCGTAAATTTCGAGGATTTTTCTGTCACCCGAACGAAGGCTTCATTAGAGTGAGCGAGACAAATCCTCGAAATTTACGAATTTCGTTTTTCGCGGTAGGGCCGCTGGTCTCTGGCACGTGCAAAAGATACGCAATTGCAAAAACAAAGAGACACGGCGATACTCGCCCGGCTGTGATGGCTGGTAGCTGGGCGAGTATCGCCGTGTCTCTTTTATTTACACGGGAGTGCGACATTTTGTTCGTGTTTATAGCCTACAGTTCATAGCTTAGTAGCTCGCAGTGAGACCAGTGCCTTAGGCCTTGTACTAAGAATCTTAAACATTAGGTTCTTGATATTTTTTGCAAACAATACATATCATCAGCCTATAATCAATCCACTGCTAGACAAAGGCCCCATCTCACTCGCACCCATAATCGCAACACTGGGCAAGCGGGGTGGTGATCGCAGTATTGTGTCCACTCCACTGTGATGATTGTCCCATCACCAATTTTCGACACCTAGGTATATTGAAACGCTTGAAGTTTAGAAATTGGCTCGCATTATCTTAACCACGTTACGAGCGGCGTGGCACTTTCCATATCTACATCCACGCTTAAAAACATTACACGCACGGCATATGCCATAAAAGTCCTTTTAAAAACCGAAAAGCTAATATATCACTGTATATCATTACGCCATACGTATCAACATAAAGTTTAAACGATCGATCAATTTCACGATAACAGAAAGCGATACGTTACATGTCGAATGATAAAATCAGTCAATTTTTATAATCGAACGCTGATGGCAGTTTCCTTTTGCAATGGGCGCCTGAATTTATGGAGTTGTTTTTCATTTACAACAAAAAGGCATATTTTATTGTCGCACATTCGTTACGATTTAATTTCAGTGCAGCAAACTGATATCTGATGAAGGTAAAAATTTGTAGTCACGTTCAAAAACGATATTTTCATTAACAACGCAACCTCCAAAGTAATAAAAATGTACAACTAGTACTGCTTTATCAAACAGCAATAAATATTTATTAAAAATCTATGTGAAACATCAACCATTTTTGGATTCGAGAAAAAGCAGTCAAATTAAAAGATAGATACTCGTATAGTTACGTGAAGTGTCAAATATACATATGTAGCACAGCTCTAACATTGTTACTATGTATAAGGTCGTGTATACATACATAATTTTGCAGTGCACGCGTATCTATAAAAATCAAATTCAAATTCAAAATCGTTAATGCGATAAAACACATGTCAAAACAACTATACAAAGTAATTACAAACTTCCATCAAAGAATAATCAGTGACACTTCAATCCCTCAGTCGACTCTTACGACACCCGCTGGAAGAGTTGGAATGGTGACAAATGTATTCGTACTGCGGTTACCACACGGCCAACAACATACAATAACATATTACATTCAGTAAAATTTTCGAGAGCAATTTTGTTATTATCCCTAGAGAAAGTATCCCCATTCACAACCGCACAGCCATCATCCGCAAACATGACAAAGTCACCGTAGTTAGCTGGCTTGCTAACAAACCCCCTTATTCATAAACGTTTGTTAACTTAACAAGCCGCTAATAGTTGTTTGTCGCCTTTGCTCTTATGGACACATTGTTAAAACCGAAAGGGACAAACAATTATTAGCGGCTTGTTAAGTTAACACTGTTAAGTTACTGGCCGTGTGGTGACGGCAGTAAGAATACATTTGTCACCACCCCAACTCCTCCTGCGGGTGTCGTAAGAGTCGACTAAGGGATAGAAGTGTCACTGATCATTTTTTGATAACGATTGATGATGGGCAGCAGCGTCATCATAGTGGACACATTACTGCGATCGCCAATCCGCTTGCCCAGCGTGGCGATTATGGGCATTTACCTCCTAATGCGTCTATACGCATAGTTAATAGGAGAGGCCTACGTCCAGCAGTGGACTATCATAGGCTGATGATGATGATGATGATGATGTTAAGTTAACAAACGTTTATGAATAAGGGGGTAAGTTAGGAGACGTTTAAAGAATACGTTCATTCGGTCATATTAATTAGTAAATTCATATTCCTTTGTTATCGTATTTTTTTAAACATGTTCGATATCGATACCTTTGGGTTCAATTGTCGTAAAGGACATTTTGACGAAAATGAGTTATATATACAGTTTTGTTCAGAATTTCAAGCGCTATCGATCTGTATAGTTAAAGTTTCGATATCTCTTAAAAAGTTGCCTTTACGACCAAGATTTTCTGCTATGGACTTGCAAAAATAGCTTAGCGAATGGGGCGTAAATATCAAGTCATTTATTACAAATAATTTTCTGTGTCGTATAGGAAATGTACAAATAAAAATAGTGTCGTAAGTGACCTAATACGTTATGTGATGTTCTTTACGCCCTTACTTTTTACGATTACTTTCTGTAGTTCTATGGCCAACTTGGGCTTAAAGAACAAGTTTTTTCGTCGTCGTCCTTTACGACCGGCACGAAAAATTTATTCATACATTTCTTATACAATTACTATTGAATGATCCGGGTGGTAATGGACCGAAGTCATTTTTGTTGTTGTTTATTACCATAAGTTTATTTGTACACATACAAACAAATGTATGGGAAACATATGAATAGTCATTCATGTCAAATCAACATAATCCACATCCACACAACTTTTCAATTTAAAAGGGGACCGCTTTCGTAGTATTTATGTAAATAAAATACACTAAAGGTAGGTAATCAGTAAACTGTAATCAGCCACTGTCCAAGTACCTAGTTTATACATATATGTGACAGTAGTTCTGAATCTTCAGTAGAAATAAGTTGGAATAAAATAATATCTGAAGACTCGTATCGATTACAGTCGTATCTGGGAGTTGAATTCTAGAAATAGGTACAATCTGTGCCTTCAGTACCGGGGAACTTAACCCGTAGGTATTCCTAGTTCTTCTTTATTGTAAAGTCTTACAATTACTACCTGTGTCACATCACATAAGGATGAACTACTTCAACAGTTGCTTATTAAACGTTACTATTACCATTACCTAGTGTTTGTTGTTTACATATACTACGAAACCGTGCCATGTTGCCGTGTGATGACGGTAGTAAGAATACATTTGCCACCACCCCAACTATTCCGTAGTAAGAGTTGGCTAAGGGTTTTAAGTTTCACTGACCATTTATTTATCGAAGATTGATGATGGGCAGAAGCATCATGATAGTACTGCGATCGCCAACCCATTTGCCCAGCGTGGCGATTATGGGCATTTGCCTCCTAATGCATTCATACGCATAGGCTAAGGAAAGGCAATGGCCTGAACAACGGTTCAGCACTAGAATGATGTAGGCTGATGATGACACTTAACTACGAAAGTGTTCCCCTTCTAGAAGTAATAGCTAATACGTTAAAATTACTATTGAGACAGCGCAGCACTGAATCACTAAGTCTAAAATTGTTGCAAACATGTTATAAAGTTTTGAAACAAATAGTGTTTCCATACTTGTAAATTGTCTAGTTCTTTGTTATGACTAAATATTTAGAAAAAATATACTACAAGTCTAATCCGGCTTTCATTCACCATATTTCCTACGTTTTAATAAATGTTTTAAATGTGTTTTGAGCAAAATAAGCGGAAAACATGTAATGGTATCTGGCGTGTATTGAATTCGGGCTCGACTTTATTTCTTAAGGGAATGAAATAGTTGTGAAAATAATTGCTTAATAATAAGTAAGGTCTGAGGTAAGTAGGGGTATTCATTGATAAGTCACATGGCGATTTATGAAATTGAAATATATTATCGCAAATTAGTAAGGAAAGGTGTGTTCCTATTCGATTTATTAAGTTTTAAATACATAACAAAATCTTCAACCTTATTGTCAATACTAGACTATTACGAAAATTAACAAATACTATCATACCAAATAAAACTACTTCTTTAAATTTACACAAAGCAAAAGTACCTAAACACCTTCCTTTTCTGGGAACATAATTCAATATATTTTGCTAAAACCAGGGAAACCCAGAAAAACCCGGCAAAAGCAAGTATTATTTATGCTAAGTAAATAATAATAATTATTACATTACACCGTAACATTAATTACAAATACAACCTCTTGAATGAAAATTCCAAGACAATAATGTATAATATAACACTCAGAAAATTCAATTATATTTAAGGACTCCATACACACAGAAATAAGTCTGTTATATATTAAATTGACATCAACATTAAGTGTCCACAATATGTTAGCCTGTTCTCAGAAATATCAGTAAATAGGGATTCGAACCCCCTATTTGTAAAACAATCCAATATAAGGTTCTTTGGCTAATATCAATTGAACGAGGATCGAACTCGTTTAAATATTATCATGATTAAGATCAGTCATAATCTGATAATTACAATGTTAAATTATACACAGTGGTTATAGAACAACACATAAATGGATCAATAAGATATTACTGATCTACACTGTGACGTACAATCTCCGATCATGACATAAAAGTACAACAATGTCATAATCACTTATTCAAGTCTTAGGTATTTAAATATCGGGAATCGAACCCAACACAATATTATAATTCTATACACAAATATCACACAAGGACAATCAGAACAATCATAAAAAGTATGTCGTGTGTACTCAGTTATTATCATAAAAGTGGTCAATATTAATGTAACCAATTATTTACAAAGTACCTTATAGTACCTATATTATTTAAACCAATTTAATTAATGAAATATGATTTACATATAATATTTAGAATGCACACGACACAATTGGTAATAAAACACTTAGCTGTGAATACTGGATCGGCAACCACTGATTCTAATGTACGATTTAGATAATTAATGTAGTAATATTCCAAAAAATATCGAAAGAACTCGCGTCACGCTTTCTCCCAGTCTGCAATCGAAGTGTCCTCTCTTAATTTTTAACAAAATTAGGTAAACTTAATTACTATGGCACTTTTTACAAAATATAATCTTAGACTCTATCACAACACCATAAGGATTATCTTCACTTGTCACTCCTCTAGGATTTTTCTATTCCCAAACCGCGGGGTGTTTCGTCTTGCTCTCACTTAGACCGTAAGTTATCGTCATCTCTCTCATCAGTTGGTGCCGCCCTCAACTCCGGAGTTGCTTACAGATGTTTTGCGGGGCTGTAAAAGTAAAAACAACTGAGTAGGATCTACATTGCATAATAGACCCTATGCCAAGGTTGTTGAACAATTATTGGTGTATTTTTATAGTTCTTCCTCTTGGTGCATTCCTCGAAATGTCTTTGTTTGTATTTTCACACACTTAGCAATAAGTATTGGCCATAAATATGTCCAAAGCATTTTGTACAAGAGTGTTGTTTTAGGTTATTTATTACTTGTGCACTTTCATTATCTCTAATTTTAAAAGTCCGTTCTTAAAATTTATTGCGTGCCATTAGTGAAAATATATTGATTCCAACACTTCAGTTAATTTTTTGTAAGATAAGACAAGTATATCTTTATTTAACTTTCATACGTATATATTTAGTAGATGTAATTAGGTTGCCATTACACCCCCCTCTCTGTAGACAGTTAAAATGTACATTTTCACTTTCTACACCAACTAGGGCTATTAAAAAAATTAAGTGCTGTTCTTTGAACTAAACAACATAAACAACCAACCCCATTTTTTCTTAAATAACGCTCATTCATTTTAAAATCAGACTTTATGGTACTACTCGAGTCTGCTTGAAGTGGGTAACATCCAAATAACATTTAAGCACTTGGGTCTTTTCTGCGTCAGAAATACTTCAACCTATGGAAGTCATGTGTTAGTTTTAGAATACCTATTTCACTAGACAAGATAAATACTAAGATTCAAATTAATTTATATAAGATCGATAAATAGCAACGCCAAACTAGAATGCATTATACTCGTATGTTTCTGTTACCACGCTAAATAAATCTTTACTTATTAATCTTAACATAATCATAGTAGTAAATATATTTATGAATAAACCCAATAACTATGATCGTCGTGTTCAATACCAATTGAAAATATGCTGTATTTGTAGTGTAATAAAAATATATATAAACCGTATCTTAGACATTCACTTTGTAATCATTACAGTTACAAGTCTTCATGCAATATTAATCTCATATAATATTCTGTCAATTAATTGGATAATATGAAAACTAAACCTCAAGACACATTCATTCAAATAGGTTTTTATAATAATATCGCAGCAGTCATCACTTTTGATATACACACATTCATCTTCATTCAAAATCACCTCTACTCTGGCCAGAGATTTCACACATCATTTTGACATAATAGTAATTGTTAATTACATGAAATGTATAATTGGTTTGTTTTTTTTTGTTCCTCATCCATACTTAATTTCAAATTTTACCGATGATGGTAAATATATACATTCATTATCGACTTTCATAACATAGTCAAGAGGTCTTGTTTTCTGTTGTATAAATCTTTAAATATATGCAATAATTGTGGCAGTTATAAAATTTTATTATTATTATTATTTTAATATTTCACGGCAGAAGTTGATACACATTCGCAACAGTACCGATATAATATATCAAGAACTCAAATCGCTAATTTTCTATGAAAACCCTGTTTATGGTCATTTACGTCATTTGTGTTGCGATTTATAAATAATAAAAGGTCCATTATTTTTATCATTTCTAAAATAAATAATACTCATGTAAAATATATAATTCATTGAATTCAAATCCAAAACATTAATGCTATAAAGCACATGTTACTGAACATTATTTTTGTATAAAATAAATATTATGCAGTCATGGCACTGTATTATTTTTGTTAATATTGTACAATGTAGGATATTGCTGAAAACCTGTAGGTATTTTTATTTCTTCGTTTTTCTGATATGGTTATTTAATAATAATATCTGTTAAATCACGACAATTTGATTGTAGTCCAATGATCATCAATCTACATAAATTTGAACAAACAAAAACCTTGACCACACGTCGCAGAGTCATTTCCTCATGGAGTAGATATGTGCTGCTATAACCATCGTTCGTCTATTACGAGAGTAATTAATTCTCAAGCTTTACCGCGTCCGGCAAAGATGAGGCGCAAGAACATTCCATCCTAAGCGTAAATGACATTACACATTAGGTTGACTAGGCCGAGCCTGTGTCACAGCAACGCCAAAACTTCTAAAACTGACCACGTTTGCTACCCACGGAGAGTATGTGTCCACATAAGTTGGTATAAAAAGTAATGCATTGGTCAAATCCGCAAGGATCGACATGTTTCTTTTTTTTTTTTTTTTGTAGGGTTGTTGAGTGCATTCAAGCACTAGCACAGGCGTATATTTTCTTTTTGTTTAAGTGATTGGTATACAGTTGGTGTTATAAGGTACCTTTGGTAATTAACGGTTTTGCAACCGTATGTCATTGAGTGGCCACTCATTTTAAACCCTCGGCATTATAAGTACGGCGGTCACAATGTTCCCTCCGCAAGTCGTATAACATCCGAAGTGTACTGGCAATTAATCAGGCCCTATTATGCGTATGTTGCAGTTTCTTCCCCTCTCTGTAATTACTAATTCGTGTGTAAATCACACTAAGGCAGGTCTGGTATAAAAATGCAAGTTGTGTTTGAGATGAAAGTAAAACCCCTGAAATTGCGTCCGTAGAAGCTTTCCCCGGACTGGTTAGATCGCCTCTACATCCGCGTCAAAACTACCAACACACTTCGGAGCTTTCCTGCCTGTGGTCAATTCTAGTTGTTTATCAAATGGTCAGGTACGCTGATCTTGTTAAGGTTTATTTTATTACCAATTACGATACATTATTGTAAGTTCAAATTTTCTAATTAACTCAATTATGTAATAAAATATTGTAGTATGTAGGTTATAGTAATGTAAATAATTTCAAATAAAAACCTCATTTTTTTAATATGTTGGTATTATGAGGTTTATTTTTTTTTGTATGTATAGTAAATTAAAGTGTACAAACCAATTTATTATGTATGTATTTACGTATTAGGTTTACAACACCAAAAGCTTAAGACCTTTTATTATTCATTTATTGTAATTTTAATTTCAACAATACGATTTCCCTTTAATTTCCCATGCCAGAAAAGGTCACTGGGTCAATTAAATATGTATGCATTTATTATGATATTTATATGTCATAATCGCGATAGTATATGTCTCTCGTAATTAAATTTATATTTAATCAAGATTAAATTGATCGTGATTAATTATAGTCGAATATATATTATGATATTTATTTTATTTATTATTTATGTCCAGCTATGGATGACTGTGTGCTAATGATGATGATGATTATTTATGTGAGATTTAAATCAGCCTAATAAGCTGTAGTTAGCGGCAGATGTACAAAATGTGTTTTATTTAAATTATTAAGCCGTAATTATTCTCGATAACTGTTTTATTTACTGCTTCTATTGCGGCTCGTAACGTTGTACCAGGACTTGCATTTTAGTCAGTTAAATTGACAATGATTTACAACAAAGTCAAAGGTAAAAGAAACATCTTTTTAAGTCTTAGGAGTTCCTTATCACAACAAGTTAAGAGTCTAGTGAGGTTTTATTTTATTATGGATTTATTCATCTTCATGATGCTATAGGTATTGGAGTGGCTAATAAGAATCCTTTTAACCTTTTTAGCGCATTTTGGAAGAATTGGAAGATAATCTCAATTCTAATGGAATAATTGGATTACTTTTCTGTTTTTTTTTTTCAATAATGTTGTGAACCTTGATCTAGGGTTTATATCGAGATTGTTTAGTATATATTAGCGCAAAGTTATGTGACGTGAGATTTTTTTTTTTTTTCATTTTCTTATATGATTTTCGAATAAATTAATGTTGTATTAGAGTATTTTCAAGAAAAAAAATTGCCAGATAAATTTAATGCGCATTAAATATAAAATATGTATGCAAAAATAAAGTTAATTGTTTGCATAATTAATGCTTTCCATTAGCGACTTGTAATTGACTCGCAAAATATTGTCACATATTCAACAACGTGCTTTTTGGATAACAAGGTCTATTTAAAAGTGAATAAATAATGAGTATGTGGATACAAACATATAAAAGTGAATATACAAGGACTTAGTTAAGGTCGCCGCTTTAACTCAATTTTATAATGGTCTAATTTTGCGCCATTGTTTACTGCTTGAATCCATTACTTTACGCATCGATGCCACTAAATATTCGTATGAAATACCATTTGCGTCGGCATGCGGCATTTATATTTAAATAATTCAATTACGTAATTAATTTAGAAAAACATAGATAGTTGTCTCCCTTTTCGCGAAAAGTAGACTATTAACGTACATACGACGTATTTTGCTTTGTATTTTTTTTTCTTTTTGTAAAGAATTTATTGAATCAATAAATGGCAGAACATAGTTTGATCCCGTTTTCAAATATATTTGACGTTTTCAATAATACGTCTACAGCGTCTACACCATTGTATCCGTTCCTGATATCAGACACTGATTAAGTTAAAGACACCGATTAAAATGAAAGAAACTAATTTTAGTTAAAGAAATATTCACAGTTACCTTAGTATGAATAATAAAAGTTAAGATAACCTAATAAGGTAATAATTGAGCATTTGGCTGGTCAAGTGGTCACCTAGTACCTACTTACATGTACACAGATACACAATATAATACATAAATCACATAACAATTAAAACAATGTCTTGGAATCCTCATTCAGTAGGTTCTAAATTTAAAATATATGCAACCAACAATTAAAATTTAATTAAAGTTCAATTATATATACCCCTCTCAGACTTTAATAATAGACTTAGGTTTTTGTATAATATCTACCATATAAATAGATATACTTAAAACTTTCCTTTGTTTAAATATCAAAATAAACTGTGGTCGAATACACACCCCTCTCAGACTTTCGGAATATACATAAGTTTATAAAATTCACCCGCAAGAATAAGTCAGAATTTCCCTTCGTCATAATTCGAGTAGAAATAACAGTAATGTTGTGATCGTCATATTTCATTTTAGGTTTCCTACGTTGTGTTTTATTTTTAGTTTTAAAGTAATCACAGATTCTTTTCTAGTTGTGTTACATCACTCACATCAAAATGTATTGTTAACACAAAGTCTAGATCCTTGGTCACGCGGCGCCACGTGTAATGGTATCTGGCGTGTATTGAATTCGGGCTCGACTTTATTTCTTAAGGGAATGAAATAGTTGTGAAAATAATTGCTTAATAATAAGTAAGGTCTGAGGTAAGTAGGGGTATTCATTGATAAGTCACATGGCGATTTATGAAATTGAAATATATTATCGCAAATTAGTAAGGAAAGGTGTGTTCCTATTCGATTTATTAAGTTTTAAATACATAACAAAATCTTCAACCTTATTGTCAATACTAGACTATTACGAAAATTAACAAATACTATCATACCAAATAAAACTACTTCTTTAAATTTACACAAAGCAAAAGTACCTAAACACCTTCCTTTTCTGGGAACATAATTCAATATATTTTGCTAAAACCAGGGAAACCCAGAAAAACCCGGCAAAAGCAAGTATTATTTATGCTAAGTAAATAATAATAATTATTACATTACACCGTAACATTAATTACAAATACAACCTCTTGAATGAAAATTCCAAGACAATAATGTATAATATAACACTCAGAAAATTCAATTATATTTAAGGACTCCATACACACAGAAATAAGTCTGTTATATATTAAATTGACATCAACATTAAGTGTCCACAATATGTTAGCCTGTTCTCAGAAATATCAGTAAATAGGGATTCGAACCCCCTATTTGTAAAACAATCCAATATAAGGTTCTTTGGCTAATATCAATTGAACGAGGATCGAACTCGTTTAAATATTATCATGATTAAGATCAGTCATAATCTGATAATTACAATGTTAAATTATACACAGTGGTTATAGAACAACACATAAATGGATCAATAAGATATTACTGATCTACACTGTGACGTACAATCTCCGATCATGACATAAAAGTACAACAATGTCATAATCACTTATTCAAGTCTTAGGTATTTAAATATCGGGAATCGAACCCAACACAATATTATAATTCTATACACAAATATCACACAAGGACAATCAGAACAATCATAAAAAGTATGTCGTGTGTACTCAGTTATTATCATAAAAGTGGTCAATATTAATGTAACCAATTATTTACAAAGTACCTTATAGTACCTATATTATTTAAACCAATTTAATTAATGAAATATGATTTACATATAATATTTAGAATGCACACGACACAATTGGTAATAAAACACTTAGCTGTGAATACTGGATCGGCAACCACTGATTCTAATGTACGATTTAGATAATTAATGTAGTAATATTCCAAAAAATATCGAAAGAACTCGCGTCACGCTTTCTCCCAGTCTGCAATCGAAGTGTCCTCTCTTAATTTTTAACAAAATTAGGTAAACTTAATTACTATGGCACTTTTTACAAAATATAATCTTAGACTCTATCACAACACCATAAGGATTATCTTCACTTGTCACTCCTCTAGGATTTTTCTATTCCCAAACCGCGGGGTGTTTCGTCTTGCTCTCACTTAGACCGTAAGTTATCGTCATCTCTCTCATCAGTTGGTGCCGCCCTCAACTCCGGAGTTGCTTACAGATGTTTTGCGGGGCTGTAAAAGTAAAAACAACTGAGTAGGATCTACATTGCATAATAGACCCTATGCCAAGGTTGTTGAACAATTATTGGTGTATTTTTATAGTTCTTCCTCTTGGTGCATTCCTCGAAATGTCTTTGTTTGTATTTTCACACACTTAGCAATAAGTATTGGCCATAAATATGTCCAAAGCATTTTGTACAAGAGTGTTGTTTTAGGTTATTTATTACTTGTGCACTTTCATTATCTCTAATTTTAAAAGTCCGTTCTTAAAATTTATTGCGTGCCATTAGTGAAAATATATTGATTCCAACACTTCAGTTAATTTTTTGTAAGATAAGACAAGTATATCTTTATTTAACTTTCATACGTATATATTTAGTAGATGTAATTAGGTTGCCATTACAAACAGTCGGTATTTGTACCACTTTGACTACATTTACGCCCCAATTTGTAAGAAAATTGTCTAAAACCGTCACTTACGACCCTATCAACTCTAATTGCTCAAAAAAATCGTGGGTGTAAAGGACATACATAGCATTTTGACGTGTCCTTTACAACATCTAACTTCTAAGCCGTTTAGCTTATCACTACGATTGCTACACCAGGTCAAAGATACCAACAATCTACATTGTTTTCATGTACATGTCACAAATATAGGTCAAAAAACAAAAAAGTTATTGACAGTTTTCTAAAAAAAAAATAGTTTTTTGCTTCTCCTGAAAACCTGCATTTTGTCCTTTACGACAATTGAACCCAAAGGTATCGATATGTTGTTACCCTTCTAAATAAATTCCGTGTAATGAATACGTCGCAACAATAATATATTGAGTAATTATTGTGATTACAAATAAAAAATGGTGGTGTTAATGAAAAATATCACACATTTATTAGCCCATTTTAGTACAAATGGTGCCTTTTTTAGGCTATAGTGCGAGAAGTGTCATTTTACGTCAGGTCCAAAATTTCGGAGGGCAATCTTCACTAAAAAACGTCGTACGAGACACGTGCAAAAACGAAATTCGTAACTCGTGTCGACTTAAAACACTCCCTGTCGGTCGTGTGTTAAAACATCGCCACTCGTTTTGAATTTCATGTTTTTCACACTTGTGTCGTAATGTACTATTTTCTTGTTCATTTTTTGTGTAAGCTAGTCAAAACTTTTTTTATATGCTCAATAAACATCAATATCAATTGAGTATAATTTCACACAAAACATATACTCCCACCCATAATAATAAAGCAGTAAAACGTCTGCATTCTAATTTTCGTAATAATTCAAAACCAACAAGAAAACGACATTATTGAGGCGTATGCAAATGCGGGCAATCTTATACCGAGCCGTTGCAGAAGTGCACTGTGGGGCCGGCAGCTGTGTTTCCATGATAGATTTCAAGCACGGGTACTACTCCATATTATGATTTAACTACCAACATTACTTCAGATATTGGTATTATAATATGTTTCCACTTTTTATGAGTACCCTATGCAGTTCCAAATTCAATATCAAAAAGAAATAATTGGAAGTGACTCACATTTTATTCATAAACATTACATTAAACTAAACAACAATAATATACTAACACGGCCATTGTATGTTTGGCTTATCAAATAATGAATAAAGTTAATGGATATTATTCATATATTATAGTTTTTTGAGTCATCACAGCCATGTACAGAAAGTTAAGTTTTCCTTAACTTCATTTTCTATATATCTATTTATATTATACAAGACAAATTTTTGGACTTCCTGGATACCCTTAAATTTATAATATAAGGATTTAACAGGCTTAACATCTCTAACATAATATTAAGCTATAATTCATTTTAAACCAGATAATTGTAGATCCGGAATTTGGTATATTTATTTTCAAAACTACAATATTTATGTACATAGATTAAATCTAACTAATCTACTTAACCTAACCTATATCTAAGATTGGCCCTTGTGGCATTGTACCGAGGATGCTGGCGGCATTTCCTCGCTGTATCGCAATACTGATGCGTTGTGCGAGGAAGTCGCCAGCTCTTCGGTCTCTAGTTACATCAACCAGACGTTTCGCGATCTCAGCAAACAATTTGCGTGCGCTGGGGCCCCAAGAACCTAAAGTTTCTACGCCAAACGGTACAAAATCGTACTCTTTGCCGAGGCCCTTATATTTATTACGTTTTAAAAATTCGGCATTTTCAGCCGCAGCGGCTGCCTTAAACGTAGTTCGTTGAAGATGGGACGGTGCCAGGGTATCTACGCAAGTAGCATCCCATACCAACATCCGTCCCAAGCTCCAAGGAACCAAAGACACACCATCAGGTCTCTTACCATCATCCCTAATAATACCAGTAGGCTCAAGAAGAGCAGGTACGTTGATCGTGGCAAGAGACCTGCGGATTATGTCGTTAAGCGTCGCATGTCTGGAAATACGGCCTGCGCTTTTTTGACAACTTAGTCCGTGGTGTCCCAGTCGGTCCACGTCTGTGCCACAACAGCATAAGTGAGGGGTACATACCGCGGCCCCGAGTCTCAGGCCGGTTGCGAGCCTAAGAGAGGCCGGATCCAGGAAAGTACCAGTACTAGCCGAAGGATGGGCATGCAGCCAGTAACCAGCTTCCCGGGTTCCGACCGCCAAAAGTCTCGCACGATCTGGACCTGCAGAGCTGTTTAGAAGAGAATTGTATGTTAGATCAAAAAATTAAATCATAAAAATCCGGAATTAGATTTTATTTTGTTTTACGATTCAAATGTGCTTGTTGAGATTTCTACTTAAATGTAAAATCTTTAGACTTTGAAAAAACAAAGGTATTTGTATTTCATTTTACAAAACTGTAATAATATGCAAACAATGAAAGTGGTAACTAAGGATGTATGATGGTTTTAAAATTAAAAAAATATTACTAATGAAACACTAAATACTCAGAAATGGTACACTAAATTCACCACTGTGCAGACGACAATCTCTGAGATTGCATTCGGATGTCTCGAGTTACACTCGTGCAAAATATTGCACTAGAATACTTATTTGAATGCAAAAAGCAAGTGGAGCTTTGTCTTGACGTCATGTTCGTATCCTATGATATGCAATGTGCATCTTTGAAATGCATTAGGCAGCTTCAGCCACATCAATTTCTTCATAAAATAATGCATTCTTCATTTCTATTACATTGGAGTATTAACATAGAAATGCATGAAAGATACGATTTATACGTTGCGGAATTTCTATAGACAATGTTCTCAGGAGCTGACATCTATCATACATTTTTGGATTGCACTATAATAGTACATTACGACACAAGTTTTGCACGTGTCTCGTACGACGTTTTTTAGTACAGATGGCCCTCCGAAGTTTGGAACTGACGTAAAATGACTCACTTCTCGGACTAGAGCCTAAAAAATACACCATCTGTACTAATAACAAAATATTATATTATAATGTTTCCATTAT